>LGRX02035463.1:0-65044 GCA_001247695.2 Cymbomonas tetramitiformis
GACCTGACTATGCCAATCGTGTGGTATGCATACGTGCAGCGGAAGGTATCTACGCTTCATCTTTTCAAAACCGCGGGCAAAGCGAATCCACCAGTTTTCCGCGCCAGTGCTCCCACGGCCACGAGTGTTGGAGAACAATAATCTACATCCATGCGCACTTTGCGGAATACTGTCAACCGATTCCCCCGAGATCCCTGCCGAAGAGACAAGAGCCTTGTTCCGTATGTCGCCGTGTCCTGATTGGGAAAGGCGTCCGTCAATGCGGAGGGTGCCTTTTGCGTGTGTACTGTTCACCTGAGTGTCAGCGCGGAGACTGGCAGCGGACACACCGACACGAATGCAAGGCCATCGCTGTGTCGGAATGGTGGAATATGGCGGGGCTATGGGAATATGGCGGTTATGTGTTCAAGAATTTGAGCGTACGCTGCGCTGCCCGTATGATCACGCGGGGTAATATTGGGCCGTTTTTTGCATCAGATACCCGAGCTTCGCGACCTCGTGTCAGCAGTGGGACAATGTGAACTGTGAACCCCGATAGTGGCTGAGATAGTGGTGGTCTGCGGTGAACTCATCTAAGCGGTGTACCAATGCCCAAAATAAGCAGTCTGCATGGATAGTAGCGAGTGCGCTAGGGAAGGGCGTGGCGCAGCCCCCTAGATGTAAGCAACTTTTGAAATAAATTTTAGAACGTCTTGTTGAATGAGCGTATGTCGTCTCTCAGGTGGTGCTATGCGCGTACAGGGCACACTGAATATGTATGGTGCGGTGTGAGGACAGCTCCTCTGACACGCGACCATAATAAGGGGGTGTGGCCGGTAGGATGTAAGAGGCTGTTTCGGGTCGGTGCGGTGGACCGTGGGCGCATGTGGGTTGGGCACACGCAATGTATATGGTGCGGTGCGAGGACACCTATTCTGACACGCGACCATAATAAGGGGGTGTGGCCGGTCGGTAGGATGTATGTGGCTGTTTCGGTTCGGTGCGGTGGACCGTGGACGCATGTGGGTTGGGCACACCGAATATGTATGGTGCGGTGTGAGGACAGCTCCTCTGACACGCGACCATAATAAGGGGGTGTGGCCGGTAGGATGTATGTGTTTGTTTTGGGTCGGTGCGGCAGACCGTGGGCGCATGTGGGTTGGGCAAATCGAATATATATGGTGCGGTGTGAGGACAGCTCCTCTGGCACGCGACCATAAGAAGGAGGAGTGTGTGAGCGACGAGGTGCCGGTGGGTCGGGAGCAGCGTGCGCGTGGCCTGATTCAAGGCTCGCTGCGCGCCCCCTGTACCCGTGGCTACTCGTCATCATTGCATTTTCGGTCGGGGTAGCTCAGGATCCCAGCCGGTGGGTTAGGAGAGGCGTGCGCGTGTCCTTGTTATTCAAGGCTCGAGGCGCGCCCCCGGACCCGTGGCTCGGTTGAAACGGGGGGTGGTAGCTGGAATTTTTGAGGTTGTTTCGGGTTGGTGCGGCAGACCGTGGGCGTAAATGGGTAGGGCACATTGAATACGAATGGTGCGGTGTGAGGACAACTCCTCTGACACGCGACCATATTAAGGGGGTGTGGCCGGTAGGATGTATGTGTGTGTTTTGGGTGGGTGCGGCAGACCGTGGGCGCATGTGGGTTGGGCAAATCGAATACATATGGTGCGGTGTGAGGACAGCTCCTCTGACACGCGACCATAATAAAAGGGTGTGGCCGGTGTGAATAATGTGGTTGTTTCTGGTCGGTGCGGTGGACCGTGGGCGCATGTGGGTAGGGCACACGGAATATCTATGGTGCGGTGTGAGGACAGCTCCTCTGACACGCGACCGTTTGGGGTGTTACCAGGAGATTGGGTTGTCCACATTGTCATTGGGCACAACAGACTTCAATTCACCAGTGAAGCTCCCCAACGGCTGGACCGCGTGCTTGACAACAGCCGCTGTTCACGAGGCAAACAAGGATCGGTTTGGGAAGTGCTCGGTGTCAGCACACCAGTGTCTTTGCATGAATTGTGGTAAACAAGGGGCGAAGCGGTGTGGTGGCTGTCACCAAGCAGTGTATTGTTCCCATGGTTGTGCGCAAATGCACTGGAAGTCGTGCCATCGACAGGAATGTAGTAGAGTAAAGCTGAAGAAGTAGGCAAACCGAGCGAACCGTAATCATTGATCAAGACCAATGTGAATAAAAGTTGAATATGTACATGTGAATAATATGTTTTTATAATGAATACGAGTATTGTCCATAATGAATAAGTGTATTGCAACCTATGCCCATGTTCGGTGCGGTGTGAGGACAGCTCCTCTAATACGCGACCTTACAGTACAGGGGGGTTGTGTGGGCCAGGGGGGGCAGGAGTACGGGGACAAGCCATGGCTAAGATTGTTCCCAGGAGCGGACGCCCATTCCGTGCACACCCAAAAGTATCCGGCGAACGTAGACGTCCTGTTGGATTACCACATCAGTGCGGGTTGTTCGGCAGATGACGAGCAGTTGAATGCCATCAAGGAGTTCCGAGGAGGAGCGGCGCTCGCCGTCTACACGGCCCAGTTGGCAGACATAGAGGTCATCCTGGAATGGATAGATTGGATCAGCAAGGAGCTGTGTAGATTGTTGCGGTTACTTGAGGAATACAGCAGCGAGGAAGAGACGCTTCGGAAGGCGCAGCGCGCATTACCTCCTGACGAGCCCCTCCCTAGGGGGAGTAACCGGCAATTAAATGAAACGGGCTTGACTATTACCGAGCTCCGGAAAAAGCTGCACGGTAACATTACGATCAACACCAAAAGTTGGAAGCTTGCACGCGAAGCTTTCGGCGAGCCCCCCCTGACCCCGGAGTTCATGAGGATGGGGGTGGAGGACCTCCAAGATTTCTGTGTTCGGCTTCGTGCCTGGTGGGATTTGGCCGTTAGCACCCAGGAACTGGTTCGTCATGAATATGAGGAGACGCTGAATCCGATTTCGAAAAGTCTACTACCGTTCTTCGTGGTGGGTGGACTGTTTTCGAGTGCGGTGGCGAAGTATAAAACCCCACCGTTGATATCCCCGCACGGCCGGGCGCAGGTCTATTGCCTATGGGAGGCTGGTGACGCGCATGGCGGCCAACCGCAGCGAGTGTTTCGTATAGTGTGGTGGTACATGCGAGATGAGATGGTGCGGCGGGGAGACTGTATCTATCGCCATTTGGGGGAGAGGACGCCGGATACAAAAGTATTCCTGCCGGCGCCTGCTGTACTCGGTCGTTGCATTGACAGCCCCAGTCAGGTCAAGCACACGGACGTTCATGCGCATTCCATGGAGGAACTGCTTGGGCTGGAACGGGTGTATGGTGAGGCTGGAATCCGTACCTACTCCGCCCTGATGTGCCTGGATGAGCAGGGTTACACTGAGGTCTTGCCTGAAACGGTTGAGACGAAGTACTGGCCGGAGAACGAGGATGGTGTCATGCAGCTGCCCGCGGCTTTCCAGGGCTTCCCCACCGCCTCCCCTTTCCAGCAGGCGCGCGTGGGAGGAGGGCCCGGTTGGATGACCGTGTGGCCGGCCACGCTCACCGCACACCAGGGAAAGTGCCCTGGTCAGGCCGTGCCTGGGCTGGAAGGATTATTCAGGCAGAGGTCCCTGTCCCTTTGCGTGTACCATGCGTTCTCGTACCTGGAGAAGGGTGTCATCGACCTGGACAACGCGGTGCACATCGCCTCACACGGGTTCACGGAGATGTACGGCATGCCTATACGAATGGTGTGCATAGCATGCGGTGATGCCATCCAGTTCAAGGGCGGGTACGATCTCCTGCCAAGGGTGCACGCCTGTAAGGCTTGCATACACCCCCTTCACGAGGGTACAGATCTGACGCAAGTGGGGCACGTGATGTGCGGCAAGTGCTTTGACTTCCGGAATGAGAGGGGAATAAGGCCACCGCTAATGGTCCACGAGAGGCACCGGGGATATGCCGCCACGCTGCAGGACTTTCAGGCGCTGGAACCGGCGGAGGCACGTGCGCGCGCGGTTGTCAACTTTGCAGACGTGGCCATGGGTGCGCGCCAGATTCTGCTCGCCTTCGGTCCGAGTGCCGACCTCTCACCGGAAGAGCGCGCCTCCCTCGGGGATGTGAAATGGAACCTGCCTCCGGCAGAGGCACCAAGCCCGGAGCAATGCGCGGGACCCCCCCTGCAGTATGGGGAGGGGCAGGTTGTTGTGCAAGCGTCAACGGTGCAGGGGTTCCATGAACACCCGCTCTTCCAGAAGATGCAAGTGTCTTGCCCCACGATACAGTCAGTGATCAAGGCGCTTTGCGTGTCTGTACATCGAACTGCAGCCAAACCCAGCATGGTGGCGACGGATGAAGGAGCAGCAGCTCCGGCTGCTGCTCGCGCTGACGAGCATGCGGTGCTGCTTGGCCACACACCCGCTGTTGGCGGTGGTGAGCAGCCTAAGAAGCCGCCCAAGAAGCCATATTCACGCAACCGGTCTCCAGCTGCCCAGCTCCGGCGGCAGGCGGATAGAAAGCGGAAGGCGGCGGTGCGAAGACGGCGGACGACACCCGTCAGGCAGCCTATGTTCGACGCCAACGGTTACCTAACCAGTGAACTCTTACACCAGCTTAGCTTTCCCGGCATGGAATTGGCGAAGCTTGTGGCTTCCGTCATCACCCACAACTGGAATTGTTCACGGCCCACGCTCGCGTGTCGGTGCAGTTGCCACCTGTCCCCAAAGGATACCCCTGGCTGGCATCGGAACGTGGCCTCATTGCAGGCAGTCCCACCTTGCCTTGGGCTGGCTGCGCGTAACACTAAGGCGAGGAGTGCACCTATGCCTGCCACTACAGCACCTCCCACCGTGCCATCGCACGTGGCAACTTCCGGCAGGAAAACATGTCGCCCTAGGAAGACGCTGGCAGCCATGGAATGCGGATTGGAGGGCCAACCGGCGACCAGTGCTGCTGCACCAATGGCTGCTCCCGCGGCCACACCGGCCCCGGAAGCACGCGTCGTCGGGGCAGCTCCGCCCTGCCCCCAAGGCCTGACGGAGGGCACCTTGGTGTATGGCAATGATGGACGGGTGCACCATGTACGGACTGCGGACATGCGATTGATGCTAGATTTTGCGTGTGACGCGCCAGGCGAGGAAGGTCGACTGATTTTTTTCACGGAGGTCAAGCAACTTCAGACCGACGGCCCGCACGTGATCGCTGAGCCGGGTGTTCTGGACGCCAGAATGCAGCTAACCCATGTACAACCAGCGCAACAGCAGGGCTTTGCAACCGACCACGCCCTCGAGGAATACCTGGCATCCGCTGGGCTAACGTTAAGGGATGTCCCGTTTGACGGTGATTGCTGGCTTTCCGTGGTTGCTCCGTACATCACATGTCCGGATGGACGACCCTGTCACCAAGTGCAATGGAGCGGCGTGAAGTTCTTTACAGTCAAGCTGCGGGAGGCTTTAGTTGAGTATATTCACACAAACCCCACCTGGAGCGATGGATCTGGCCGCCGCCCGGAGTGGCTGAACGCTCCCGAATTCATCAGTGATGTGCATACAGGGAAGGCGCACAGTGACGAGCATTCGTTCCTGGTCCTGGCGAGCATGGCCAAACGGGTTCTGCAGGTGTACCGGGTATTCCCCACTCGAGAGGAAGTGGTGCGCCGGAAGTGGCCACCAGGCGTCAATCACAAGAATCTCATCATGCCCGACTGTGACAACGCGATATACGGCCAATATGCGCCCTTCAGTATGCAGTACTTCTGCCCGCCCCCTGAAGAACCACTGACGAGCAACGAACCCATCCGGATCCTGCACATGCTGGAGGTTCCGTTATACGACCCCAAGCTTCCGGCAGATGACCAGACATGGGTAACTTACCCTGGCCACTTCATGCGGATCCTCACGGAGGAAGCGGCGGGAAAGGAAGAAGCTGAAATGGAGAGATTGCGCAAGGGAAAACGCGTGACGCGGACCGATGGTGCGCCAGCGAAGAAATCGAAGAAGCCGTCCAAGACTAACTAATCAGGTACTGCTTTGGATCTCATCAACAATCGCTTTCTGCAATCGACATCTGCGTGATGGATTACAGCCGGTGGGTTAGGAGTGGCGTGCGCGTGTCCTTGTACACAAAACCTTACAAATCCTAATATACTGGTTGTTGTCATGTGCAGGCAAGAGGCGCTGCTGTTCAGAGTTGGAGTCGAGCAGCTCCCATCGCAGCGGTAGAGTGATGTTGCAAAGCAGCGTGGCAAACTCATCTAAGCAGTAGAGCAATGTCAGAAATAAGCAGTCTGCATCGATAGTAGCGAGTTGGAGTCGAGCAGCTCCCATCGCAGCGGTAGAGTGATGTTGCAAAGCAGCGTGGCAAACTCATCTAAGCAGTAGAGCAATGTCAGAAATAAGCAGTCTGCATCGATAGGAGCGAGTGCGCTAGGGAAGGGCGTGGCGCAGCCCCCTAGATGTAAACTATACGTAAATGTAAATAAACAAGTATTGCGTTCCTTTGTAACCGCCTTTCCGCCTCGAGTGGCGGACCACCTGTTTGGAGAGCCTAGCGGGCGCGTGCGCAAACCGAAGGGAGGGGGGTGTTAAGCCCAGTTTGTTATGCGGTTTTGATGTAGTTATGTGGTTGATATGTTGGTTGATATGTTTGTTGATATGTTGGTATGGTTGTTATGTTAGTTATGTGGTTGGTATGTGGTGTGTGCTGTCCGGGGAATGTGCAGGAAAAGGCAAAGGTCACGAGAACCAGGAAGGCCTCCGAGGTTCAATGCGATATTGAAACCTACATCATGGCTTCTCCACCAGGCTTCGATATCGACGCCGGACTCATAATACACCTCAGCAAGGCGTTCAAGCGGGACCCCCCAGCGAAGCAACGGCATGCGATGATCGTGGAGAAGGTCACCACCATTTACCCCATGCTGACGCAGAGAGAGGCGACGAGAAAAGTGAACGCTCGTTTATACAATCGCCGGGCCGGCATAATGCAGCAAAAGGGAATGACGCTGGCTCGGTTTCAAGCGGATGATTTGGCAGCGTGCAAAAACTTCAACCTTCAGGCGCTGGCGTCGAAGAGGCCCCATCTCGTGATTCCACTGACACGCGCTGAAGCGCTTACCAGTCACCCCCTCCCCATTGCGGCAGGTGGGGCGCGGGCGGAGCCCATGGCACGGAGGACGGAGGTGTCGACCCCGCCAACAAGCCCTACCACGCAGTGCGGCACGCCAACGGTGGCTGATGCGGCAGGAGAACCGGGGGGTGCACATCTGCATGGGGGGGGGCAGCAGTGTCCGGCGCACAGGCGCCCGGGGCAGAGATGACTCCGCGAACCAGCGCTAGATTCCAGCGCACGAGGCTCCGACGTGCCGCGCGCGCAACAGGCCAACGAATCAACGGGGAGCAAACCGTGGCTTCACAAGCAGCCCCAGAAGACGTTCCAGGGAGCGACTCGGCACCTGTGCGTACCAGCCCTCGGCTAAACACGCAGCATGAGAACGCGAATGACCTGCAGGTGGAGAACGATATAGCAAGTAAGTCGGCCCCTGGGACCAGTTTCCGTTGTCGGTTTGACTAGCCTGGCACCGTGTGTAGGTGGTGACGTGATGTTGACTGGTTTGCAGTTCCAGAGTGCCTTCGATTACCTGTGCGTACCAGCCCTCGGCTAAAGAACGCGTACGAGCTGCAGGTGGAGAACAATATAGCATGTAAGTCGGCCCGTGCGTGCAGTCTTTGTTGTCGATTTGACTAGCCGGGCCCTGTGGGTAGTTGGTGACGTGATATTGTATGGCTCGCAGTCAAGAGGCGCAAGCTAAGCCAGCTGTTCTTCGGGGAGGAAAGCGCCCTTGAGGGCCTGCAACGCCTGCTGCAAGACCTGCTTCCACAAGTAGAGCAGCTGGACATCGCCACCCTCGTCGCGCATGTCGCCCGAGTGCACAAGGAAACGGGGAAGCGCGTGAATATGACTGCGAAGGCCGTGTTCTTTACGGTACATATGCCTGGATTCAATCTTCTGCCTGTCAAGCATGCCAACCACTACGAGAAACAGGCCCGTGAGACGCTGGACAAGCGCTGGACGGCCGACCTGCTAAAACACAAGGAATCGTCCGAGGCGCTTCAGGCTGCCTTTAAAGCCACCTGGAAGAAGGTATCTGCAGTGCAAAGGCGTGGCGTTCCGCGAACGGCGCGCTCCTCCAAGAGCATGGCGGAACCACCGGCGCCTGCGCGTGTACAGGGCAACAAGCACATGAGCAAAATCTGCCCCGTCGGACGGAAGGCCCACGTTGTGCGCACCGGGATGTCCTCTAAGGACCAGAAGAAGCTCCACGTGAATCAGAATACACAGGCGGGGGAGTTCCTGCTGGAGGACTTCTCGCATGCGGACTACGGGGAAATATACCCTGCGGATGTTCATGACTTAAATGGCACAGTGCGCGACCTGGAGATCTTCGTTGGCATGGATTGCTTCGAGCATGACACGCCTGCAGCGTGGCGCGCGCTGGGGCACCCCCCCGTGATGCGGTGCCATTGCATCGGCGTGAAAGCGTGGGAAGACCGACCGGAGGATCCCGTCGGAGCCTTCGATTACTTTGTTTTCCACGACGACTTCTCCGTGGAGACTTTTGACTGGGACGAGCTGGTGCAAATGAATCTGGTTCGCGTCCCAGAGCTATACGTCACGGAGGACTACCGAGTGTGGTGGAAAAATCGCTCCGGTGACAACCGAGAACTTACAACCGACGAGTACCGATGCGGCTTTGGGGACGCGCGGCCGAAGCATCTGCGCACCACGTCGTTCTGGGAACGGGTGTAGTGTTGATAAATCGCCGAGACGTAGTACGGAATTAGCGGACCCCGATCACTCATAGAACCCACACGGCAGTCGTGTGCGAACAGACGTGGGGCACATGCAATACGCACTAGGGAGTGCGCTAGGGAAGGGCGTGGCGCAGCCCCTTAGACATCGTAAACATGCAAATATTTTTAATATTGAGAACCCGCAAAGTACATGCTCCAACTGCCTGTCGCAACTTGCCTCACGGGTGGAAAGCTTCCCTCGCCGACATGATTGCTGCGGGTGCGCCTATCGTCCTCCTGTTGGCCAAGTGTTCACGGGGTGGGGATGAGGGGGGGGGAGGCAGCGCGTGCAACCTTTGTTTGCCAACAACCATGGTGGAATACTAACAATCGTCGTATTTTTGCAGGATCTTTATGCAACGTACGGCCTTAGCCTATCTGACGTGATGGACATTGCATCGGAGTCCAAGGGCACCCGCACTAGTCTGCGATCACTCCTCCGTCGACGAGACGGAGCGCCCCCTGCAGGAGGAGGGCCATTGCTTCGGGCGGAGCATGACCGCCTCACCAAGGTGGCGAAGACAATAAACGCGGCAAGTGGCAATGTTACTTCGAGATGGCGTGTGACGAAGCTACCTACGTGGCCGGCCAGTATTGGGGCCATGCGCATGCCTGGGGAACTGTTAGGCCCCGACGAGCAATTAACGGAGAACCAGACCTCACATGGCAGCGCGGTACCAGAGAATATGTCGTTCGACCTAGAGGAGGTGCCTGACCTTCTTAAAGCAAGCGCCGATGGCTTCTCAGACGAGGAGGGACCTGACGACGCGGAGACCGCACGGCTACTGGGGCAGCTACGTCTGGAAAGTGATGCCACCGAGTATAACGAAAACATATTTGTCCAGGTACGTACGACAGCAACATTCTTGTGTGCTAAGTGTATTGCCAGCCCACAACGGGTGTATAAAGAACTAACAATGCGGTATGGGGTTCGTACGCACGGTTTGATAAAGCAGGCCTTCCATGCCCACGGTTGCGACCAGGCGTGGCCAACAGACTACGACATGTGGGACGAGCGCACGGCCACGGAGGCAGGTCTCATGGATGAACTCTTGCGCACGGCCGAGGAAGGGCAGGACGTGGACATGCCTGAGGAAGAAAATGTCGTGGACATGCCTCCGCCGGAGAACCTGCAATGGGACATCCGCCCAGGTGAACCGCTGTTTAGTGACAATCCGGATAATGATATAACCGTTGGTGAGGCGGTCTACTACTTCATGCAGTTGCGAATGGACCAAGGCTGGTCACGGCCAGCTTTTGACAGATTTCTGAAGGTCCTGCTCATGCTGTTGGGTGGGCCTACCCGATGTCGCTTGCCAAGCACCCTATATAGGATGCGGACTTACATGCAAGTAGAAGATCACATGGCATATGCGGTTCATGTATGCCCGCGGTGGTGCCGACATTTCCCCCGAGAGGCAGATCCGAGGAAATGGGACCCAATGGAGGAGTGCGGTGTGGTGCTGGAGAAAGACGAAGCGGGTATCGTTGTCAAGCGCTGCAAGGAAAGACGGTTTGAGGTTGTGAAAACCGCGGACGGGGAGAAGTTGCGCCCGAAGGAGTGGTTCTATTATTTCCCGATCGAGGATACCATCCGAAGATGGATGGAATGCCCAGAGTTTTGCAAGGCCCGTGCCCGCCGAGACGCGCGCTTACAGTGTGACTTCTGGACATCGGAACTGGCGAGAACCATAAACCGCCACGCGTCCGTTAAGGGCGCTCTCTTACAGGACGCTCCTAGGATCGAAACCCCCGTTGGAGGTGATCCTTATGTGGAATACGCCGAGCACCACGTGATGGTGATTTCCCCCGGGGCGGATGACTGTCAAGTGTTCAACTCAGATGTTGGGTGACCCCCCCCCACACCATCTTGCACACCCCATATATACACAAGCATGTCGTGCAACCAGCCGCCGCGGATGCAACTGGCTGAGCGCGTGCGCGGGGATGTGGAGTGCAGGTCTTACTCCATGGGTGTCGGGGTGGTCAAAAGCGAAGACCTTCATTACTCGGTACGTATGAAGATGGTGGATCTGGATGGTGGAGTGGCTACAGGTTAATCCAGGTATCCAGCGTAGCTTGTGGCTTGTGGCATTATTAGCTTATTATGGTGGCAGTAGCAAGCTTGCAAGGGGAGAGGGGAAGGAAAAGAGAGGGGAAGGGAAAGTGCGAGGAAGCGCGCCTCGTAAATGTGTGGCATCTCGGACTTTCACCGAGATCTCCAAACCAAGGGTTTGGCGCTCTGTTTTAGGTAACGCCACTTGCACTCTGCAGGAATCTGAAGCCAAATGCTATCGCATATCTTTGAGGAATGGAAGGTGGAATGGGGGTGGCACGAATGCAGATGAGGCACCGTGACAAGTTTCACAAGTACCTATGGATGACAAAAGGGCCACGGCAGAAGATTGTTAATCCGTTGGTGGTATGGGGGCTCTTCGAAGACGAGATGCTCAGCCTGAGCAAGGGTCAGACGGTTGACGGAGCAGCTTTTGTGGTGCACGATGCGTTCCTCAAGAAATCTTACCAGCTGACCGTGATCCTGGGAATGGTGTATGCCGACTCCGTTATGCGGATAACGATGGGCAGGTTCATGGGAATTAGCAGTTACCGCGCCGATCCGTACAGTCTGTTTGAGGGAACTGTTGGTCCGGGGGGGCGAGGGATGTATTTCCGGGGCTATTTCAAGGAAGTGGAGCAGCAAGGATGGACCAACTCTAAAGGGTCAAAGAAGGTGTGGGCGGACGATGCCGACGCAATGATCACTAAGCAGATGCACGCCTCGATGGTGGCGAGCACAGAATCGGGCGCCGAACCAGCACACGCCACAGGGAGACACGGACGAGGTGCCTTGGAGCGCATTCCGTACTTTGACCCGATGCACGCATATGCCCACCCATTCGCACATTGTGTGTTGTACGGGAATGCAAAGAGGTGCCTCAAGCTCTGGTTTGGCAAGCTGAGCAACAACACGCACCCTAGGCTGGTTCTGCCGAAAGCGATTGTTGATGAGATCCAAAGCCGGGCAGCCCTCATCCAACCGCCTCACGACATAGGCCGCCCGTACCATTGCGTGGTGAAGTACTTGGGTGCGTACACGTTCAGTCTTCCCTGCTCATTATTTCAGAAAGAGGCTCAAACGCACTGATGATAGCAGCGTTTGGCGCTCTGTTTGAGCTAATGCCACGAACGAGTTGCAACCTGACGAAAACTGTCGCCAAAAAGATAGGGTTGCCAAGTGTGCCTCCATCTTTTCTGCTTTTCGATGAGAAGCTTCCATCGAAAAGAAGAAAAGATGGAGGCACACTTGGCAACCCTATCTTTTTGGCGACAGTTTTTGTGAGGTTGCAATTCGTTCGTGGCATTAGCTCAAACAGAGCGCCAAACGTTGTGCTTATCTGAAATGACTCGCGACATGTGCAGGGTACGTGAGGGTGCGGCTGTGCCTGACCTATCCATGAACAAGCGCAATGGTGTTTGTCGTTATGGGGAGTGCGTGTGCTGTTGTGTTAGTTTGTGTAAATCGTACCCGGGGAGGGGTGTTGGGGGGCAGGTATGTGGACCATGGAGGATTTCCTGAATTTCGTGGTATACTACTCACCTTGGTGTTTGGCGATCTGCTGGTCCATTGGAACATGGTCATGGAGGCTGCCTGACAACACCTGCGGCGGGCGGTGTTGCATTACACGCGAGGGATGGTAACAGCAGATAGCCCCCTCACGGAGACGGAGGTACGGCGGGCGCGGGAGGTGGCAAAGGAGCATTTGTGGGAGCACGCCGCGATCATGGAAGATAAGGGCCCGGCGAAGATGCTTACATTCAACATGCGTCTGGCGGTGGTGCACCTGTTCCGGCAAGAATACTATCTAGGGGATGTGGGTGCGGCCATGGAGTTCTGGGTGGAACGAGGTATTCAGCGGGCGAAAGGAATCGTGAAAGACTCTCACGTCAAGAACAAGCCTGTGGAGGCCATCATGAATGGGACGTGCGAGAAGCTCGCCCTGGAGGCATATGTAAGCTTGCATCCAACAATGCGCTCCCTACCGGAGTTAGCCAACGAGCTTTACCCCGGCCAAGCAGCGGTCTCGGTTGGGCTTGTGGACCCAGCCGCGGAGGCTAAGACATCTCCTTGCTATTTCATGGGTACCGGCAGGCGCGTAGCTCACGACGCACCCGTCCTCGCAAGCTGCTTAGCACAACTGCAGCATTTGGTTGGCATGTTGCACCCCCGGCAGCAGGGCGCACAGGCATTATGCACGTGCGATATCATTGTGTACTTGAGGATGTCCCTGAATCTGGAGGAATTCACGTCTTCCTTGTACACGAGGGCGGAGAAGCGAGTCTCCTACCACGTTTCCATCTCGGACACTGGCTTCGGGAACTTGCTCCCGACTGGGCTGGACTCCCTATCAGAATTCCCATATGCGAAGGTCCTTGCATACTACCTGGTGATAGACACCGAGAGCCAGCATACGGTGTGCCGTTTGGCCAGTTTGCGAGCGTACCGTCAGGTAGAAGATGAATATATGGAGAACCAAGGAATCACTGTGCTCGCCAGAAATGATTACGTAGAGCTGCTACTGCCATGCGCGCTCATCGGAACGAAGGCATTATTCGTTGAAACAAAGAGTAAAGACACGGGCGACAACCTCTACCATGCGGTGCACCTGCTGCGTGAGATCCAAGGCATTCATTAATCCCCTTCCGCGCTTCGTTCAGGTAATAAGAATGTGAACTTTCCTGTGGTGTCGCACGTGCCATTTTCTCCTAGGCTGCTCGAAAAAGTCACAAGCGGCAAGGGACCGTGTAAGTTACTGAGAATCTGGGGTGGGATGCGCAGCTTCCAGGCCTTCTCTCAACTGCAACAGCGAGCAGTCCCCGACGTTCCCAACGGTGCTGCAGATCTATCTACGGCAGCAGAATCATTCGCCTGTCACTCTGCACGTGCATGTCACCAAGCCACGTGGGTTATACTAGATAGATAGATAGATAGATAGATAGATAGTTAACTGGAAGCTGGATGGAATGGGTAGCATCCCATAGTAGTGTACGCGGTACCCAGCTGCTGACTGTTTGATTGAAGGGTTTTAGGGTTTAGGGTTTAGACCCTAAATGTGGAACCAGTCACAATGTTACATTTGTAATTATCTTTGCGATGGGAAGCATTGTCCTGCCTACACGTGTCTTCTTAACAGCCAATTACGTGCATGCATGTGTATACAATCTTTAAATATCCAGCATATAGCTTTCTTACACGTGTGCATATCTCCTACATTCCAGCCAATCACGTGCTTACATTTGGATAAGATTCTTAAGTTTTCTTAAGTTATCCTTGAGCCATGTGGACAATATCCTCCTACCAAGAAGCTTCCACGTACTTACATTTTCTTAAGTTTTCTTAAGTATAATTCTTAAGTATACTGTCGGCCAATAGCTAACTGCCCCGATTTAAATATGCATAGTGTGGGTTTATATCGAAAACTTAAGAAAACTTAAGAAAAACTTAAGAAAACTTAAGGAAACTTAAGAAAACTTAAGAAAGTACTTGCAGAAGTGATTGCAGATGTTCGACGTGGAGTCCCTTCAGTTAAAGATGAGCACTGACGACGTCGGATCCACTTATCGTGACTTCCAATTAGACCTGACGGATTGGCAGACCATCCAGCACGCGGTACGTTGACGTTTCTTCATGTTTGAGCCGCCTTGACTTCAGTGGTTGTGCAGTGTAGGTAAAGGGTGAAACGGCTGGTAGCATGTTGTGAAATATTTTATATCTTTTATTAGCTACAACGAATGCTCAGTGTTCGCGTGGGGATGCCTACAGCTTCCAGTTTTGCAGCCGGTGTATGACTACACCAGGATCATCCAGGGCACCAAGTATGTCACAATGTCGTTGGTGTTACCCATGACCGCCTACCTCATCGAGTGCGAACTGGATCCCACTGTGGACTTGGTGTTGGCCGATGGATCGGTACTTCGACATTCTAGTCTAATACCTGCTGTGCGCACTGGTCGCGAGGCCATGCACGACGAGTTCGTTTAACGGTGGGTGAACGACTTGAGCATGTCCATCCTAGAGGACTGCATCGTGTCCACGCTTCTGGATCCTCGCTTTAAAAACTGGGACTTCGACGGCTGCAACATCTACGACGGTGGCAACATGACGCGTGATCGGGCCATGAGCCTTTTGAGAACTGCATGGACCAACTTCAAGCCCACCGTGGCTGCCGAGGCTGCCCGCTCACCTGCTGTGCAAGCCTCCGATCCCCGTTCATTTGGTGAGGCATCTTTCTTGAGGAAAAAAACGGGGGCTAGCACACCTGTTGTGAAGAAAGATCAGCTGGATTGCTATCTTTCCTTGCCCCAAGAAGCTAACGAGGACGGTTTTGACGTGATGGTGTGGTGGAACGAAAAAGCCAAAGACCTGCCTGATGTTTTCCGCATGGCTCTTCAGTTTTTAGGATGCCCTGCAACTACTGCGGGTGTTGAGCGGACGTTTAGTGCAGCGGGCAGAATGCATGACGACCTGCGAAAAAACACTGAGGAGGACACTTTGGAGCATATGCTCAGGGTTAGAATCAGTGATTGCTGCGAGTGAGTGCTAAGTATTAATTTGACTTGCCACAGTGCATGTGTTTTCCTGCCTACCTTATTTGCTTAGTTGTAGTCTCAAACCGGTTTAATTAGTCTTGAAACCTGTTATCATATAGGTTGTGCAGCTCCGAAATTACTAACACAATAGGTTGCCAAGCTGAACTAATTAGTATCAAATAGGTTCTCACTGGAAATAAGCATCTAACCTAATAGGTTTGAAATCTGTAAGAATACTCATCAAATAGGTTGCAGTAGTCTACTAATAGGTAACCTAATAGGTTTGGAGAATGTGCATAATTACAATCATATCGGTTGGGGGTTGTAACTAATTATAATCATATTAGTTAGAAGAATCGGCTAATTAGTTTGTAATAGGTTACGATTTTCAAACTAATTACCATCCTTGAAGAGCATATGGCAAGCCGTTGAGTATATTAAAGACGGCCGCGTGCTGGCATGATGCCTTTTGGGTTTGAAACCCAAACCCAAACATGCCAAACAGCGAAGGGCTTCCCGTGAGTTCCAGCGCACGTAACTTTGCGAAATATATTGATAAGATGCATATATTTCACTTTTCTGAAGTGCAAGGTTTGCGATAGCTTGTGCGCGAAGTTAACATATCATTTCTTTGACCCAGATTTATGAGTTTGTATATCACGCTAAAATCTGTGTCAAAGAAATAGTAATACCATTTTGTGCACAGACTTTCTTAGACCTTGTGCTTCGAATATATCAAAGATAAATATCTTGGCAATATTTCTACGCAGTTACGTGCGCTAGAACCCACGGGAAGCCCTTCGCTGTTTAGCATGTATTGGGTCTGGAAACATTCGAACCCAAGCCCAATAGATCTGCCAAAGAAATAAATTGATGGTTTTGCCAACAAGTTATCTCAAACCTTGTGCTTCTGAGAACTGAAAGATATGTGTCTTGTAAATATTTGTGCATACTTTCGCGCGCTATAACGCACGGGAATTGCTTTTCAGTTTGGCATGTATTGGTTTTGGGTAAACTCGAACACAAACCCAATAAAGGAGTGATATCAGGGTGGGCTAAGGGTATATATATATATATACGGGTAGTAGATATTCCGCACGCACAGTTGAAAGCATAAACTGTTGGACTAAGATGGCTTAGCATAAGATAATTTGGGGTTTTATGCCACGGTGACAGTCACGGTGATAAAACGGCATGCGCGGCGGGCATGTGACACGGCTCTGTGCGGGAGGAAAGCAGGAGGCAGCCCCCCATCTTATGGTGGGGGGTTCAAGGTCTCCTCCTCCGTGACACGTCTTCGATCCGCTGCCTTTGTTCTCCAAGGATATAGTATTCGTATACGATTATAACGTCATCGCTCATTGGTGCGATATCATTTTATCCAATCACGAACGTCGCAGGTGCCACTTCCGGATCGGTGTATGATGACTAATTGACTATGCACGTATGCGGGCAAGTCCCTAGTACGTCTAATTCTGATATTTAAAATTTGATAGGTTCGTTCCATAGCTGCTATCGATCGATGTCAATGATTCGCAAAATCAATCGATCAATATTGATACAGTAATCACTCACCTTTAAGAAACCCGGAGAATTGGGGTCAGCCAGCTATTCTCACCAATCAGCGTACCCCCCCCCCGCCAGCGCCAGCGTCCTATGGAATCGCGAAGAATTAGCAATCACGATCTCTTGATCCAGCCAGCTTATTTCTTAGCCGTAGACGGTTCACTCACCCCATCCAGCTCAGCCAGTTTCTTAAAAATCTTAAAAACCATCGCTGAGGTTGAGATTGATATGGTTTCTAGCTAGTGTGATAATAACTTTCATGTGCCATCGATATTTCCGAAGTGCATCTTGCTAAGAACATTAAAAATGTTGTATCGCATGATAACTTTTGAAACATAAGAGTCGTGGGGGTTAAATGGATATCAGTTGAAAATGTCCCAGCCAAGTTTTCTTAACATAAGAAATTGGAAAATCGCCTAAAATTCTCTTCAGCCAGCACCCACATTTCTTATTTTCGAGTATTCCATAGCTCAAAAAAACCAGCCAGCTGTAACAAACGCCGGCTTCTCATGGTACCGCGCCGGGTTTGTTCAGCTGGTGACACGCATGACAGTGGTGACAGTATGACAGGCTTTGCGAAGATGACCATCTGTGAGATGCGGACTTGTCAGAGAAGATATTGTCAATATCAGGTTACTGAGGAATGATACGATGACGACGGCAGTGACTCCTTTGCCACTGACGTGTCAGTCAGAATGTGTTAAGCGGTAACAGTATTAAAGCTGGCATGGAATAATGACTTTCCATTGGCCAGATGAAGATTCGAGGGCTAGAACCCGTTACAGTTTTGGAAAATGTGACAGAGTATTGAGAGATAAGTGACCTCTGACCGAAGGTCAGATCAGTGGACTCATTATTGTTTTGCCTTCGCAAGTACTAGGTGGCTGTTCGCGTGCCAGTGCTAGAGTGCTAAGACAGTTCTGCTCACAGCTTTTGTACACACAATAATTCGTATTTTGTGATATAATATCAATTTTGACGGATATATTTTACTGCTGTTTTCATACTTTTTCAAAACAATAATGTCCTGCGCGGAGCGGCTTTTTATTTCAGTGTTAATCCGGAAGTGAAGGCCCTTTGGCGAGAAGTTAGCAGTAGTTGAAAGAGCGGATTCGGAAGTCAGGCGACTCCAGGGGCACCCACGGTGCACTGGCGGAACCTTTTTCTTCCCTGAGCTTGGTGGTACTTGCACTGGAAGAGCTTTCAGCAACAGCGGCGACGGATCAGCTTTGAATTCACCAGACATGAGCGGCCTCCTTCTGAACAGTGATATGCTCAACACCTTTGTCTTCAGCGAATCCAGGGGCACCCCTGGTGCACTGGCCTAGCTGCTGACAGGTGTCCTTCAGTTTTTAAGCTAATCAGCACTGCATGAGCTTGGGCGGCGGCAGCGACAAAGTCAATCAGCAGTTAATGTACACCTGGATGAGCAGCTCTCAGTGGTTCTTTCAGCTGACCACCCTGCTTGAAGTGAATCCAGGGGCACCCCTGGTGCACTGGCTTAACTGAAAGGCAGGTGTGTGTCACCTGGGAGCTAATCAGCAGCGGCATCTGCCCTGTCTTACCGGCTAAGAGTGGATCAACAGCTGATGTGCACCTTGATGAACTATCTTCCAGTGGGCTCTCCAGCTGGCCACCTTGTCTGAAGTGAATCCAGGGACACCCCTGGTGTACTGGCTTAGCTGAAAGGCAGGTGTGCTTGGCCTGTGAGCTAATTAGCGGCGACATCTGCTTTTATTTACCAGCGGAGAAGTGGATCAGCAGTGAATCACTGCTCTATGACTGGAACTCCAACTTACGGTTTCTTTGGCAGCTCCACTTTGTCTGACGGTTAATCCAGGGACACCCCTGGTGTACTGGCCTAAGCCTGAAGCAGAGGAAGAGCTTGCTAGAGGACTGGCAGCTGCATCAACTCTGAAGGCGACAACTGAGTGGTTTATTCCCTGGTTTGACACAGTGACCTGGTGAATTTAGAGTTAATTACGTTTCCAGCCTGGAGTGCTGCTCACTACTGGAGTGACCTTCTGCTGTCTTATCACAATGTGTTGGAGAATTCTTCTATCCTTTCTACAGTGCTGGTCAACCGAGCTCGAAGCTAAATTCTTGATGAAGGGCACCAAAGAGAAAGAAGATCTCTTGATCGCCAAGCCGCAGACCAACGAGCAGGACGGTCTCACCTACGTGAAGAGCTGTCGTCGCAGGGAGGCAGCTCTCAACACCGGCAGGAGGGTGGAGGACTCCGTCGTCAGGCAGAACATCGAGGAATGCATTAAGGGCCTGCGCATCAAAGAATACCGAGATCGCGTGTCCGAGCAGCTGCGCGTCAGTCATCCTGCCCCCAACAGGGTTACTTGGGAGGACCTCGAGGTGATTGTGGAGGTGCAGGACAAGCTCAAGAACGATGCAGAGGCTTGGGCCCTCACGCTGCAGCAGGAGCTGGTTCGCAGGCTCAACTGCGTGTACTCCTGCTTTGAGGCCAGGCAGATGGGGCTTGACCTGTCTGCGCTGGTATCAGCCATGAGGCGCTCGGGTTCTGCCTCCAAGACTGGGGACAGACGCAGGGACCCCAGGAAGAAGGAGCAGGCACAGCATGGTGGCGACGACGCCAAGAAGCCTGTGAGGGAAGCGAATAATGCCGAACGTCAGAAACCTTCTTACAGCAAGGTGCCACCACCTGATGCTTCGAAGAAGTTTCAGTGTGACTGGTGCTTTACGCGCCTGCCTCACTCCCCAGATCGCTGCTACACGGGGTGTCGTGATTCCCGGGTGACGCCCAACTTCCATAAGGACAGGCAGAACTCCAAGTGGCCAGATGAGGTTAAGAATGCCCAGATGCGTGCCTACAACATCGCACACCGCTTTGACAAGCACAAGATGGGGATCACCACCAAGGAGTGGCTTAAGCTCCCGGAGGCCAAGCAGAAGCAACCACAGCAGCAGCAAGTGGCTGCCAGTGCCGAGGTTAAGGAGAAACTCGCCGCAGAATTGTCAGGCCTCCAGGCAGGGTCACCTCCAAAGGATGACGAGATCGCCGATGCACAGGCTCTATCAGAGGCCAGCGATGCGGATACCGAGTACAACTCCAACTTCACCCAACAGGCAGAATACGAGGAGGATGAGCAGGACTGCCCTGCTGGGGGTGGATTGGGAGGTGGTCATGGTGTTGGCATCGATCACGCACCGAGCCTCCAGGCCAGCGCCGCTGTCGCCTTGGGCAACACTCAGCAGATGCGGGGCTTCCAGGTCAAGACGCCGGAGGAGTTCGACAGGGCCGCTCAGGTGCCTAGAGCCGTCCCTCCCGACGTGCTCAGCAGGAAGGTCCACCTGCTGGCATCGAATCTTCGCAGCTCTGTGCGTGCCTGCTCGCAGATCGCTGCCATCCTGATATCCCAGAACGCCATTGATCTCCCGAAGGACATCGAGAATCTTGTGGCACTTGAGGAGCTTCTGGGCAAGGATCCGAATGACGCAGCCGAACAGCCCGCTGAGGTCAATGAGCATGAGTTGGAAGACACTCACGCCGCAGCGACGCAAGGAGCAAGCAGGGAAGCAGACGGTCCAGGACATCGTGCAACCGAGGAGATGCCGTTGGACGAGATGCCCAGCGGGGTGGTCGACAGCGTCGCCGCTCAATGCGCAGCTGCTGCCTACGTGGACGATCTGGGGGTGGTTGACTTCAGTGACCATGGACATGTGCGAGCTGGTACCATCAAGACCTCCGCTTACGACGCACTGAGGGCAAAGATGGCGCAGCATCTGACCGACGAGCAGGTGCTATTGATGGCTCAAGTTCAGCCCATCTGCAAGTTGCAGAATGCCACTCTATATGAGGGGCTTGCGCTGGTGTCATCCGGTGGCGAGCTTATGCTGTACCGGGCAATCCTCATGGACACCGGCGCCAACTGTAACATCATCTCGATCTCTGTTGTGAGGCGGCTGGGTCTCACGATTTACGAAGCCACCACCGGCGCCAAGGTCACCAGATGTGACAACAGTCCCACAAAGTTCACCCATTATTGCTACGTGGACGTCATTCTGGCAGCGGGCACGCCGCACATGACGCTTCACCGCTTGTATGCCTTCGTGACCTTCGAGGCTGAGAACTCGTGGGACCTGCTGATAGGTACTGGGCCATTGAAGAACTCCCTGATGATTGATATCAAGCTTGGGAGTGGAGTGGCCGTATCACATGCGCCAACGATCCTGGGCATGAACGCCCAGGTGGTGCTTCCGCTGGTGGACATGACGCCACCCAAACGTCCTGACCTGCCCAGGCGCGTGGACCCGGTGGTGTGTCTGCAGTCAGAGATTTTCGCAGGATTGGAGTGTGATTGGCTGAGGCACACGCCTCTGAGCACGAGCGAGGAGAGATTCGCGGCTTCGGGGATCCAGTGTGAGCACATCGATGACCATGACGAGTCACCGGTGACGTCACAACCTTCTTCGCCGAGACTGCTTGCTGATCTCCCACGACATCGAGTCGCCACACAAGCAGAGATTCAGGAGCAATGTCGCCGTCAGACGTGCTCTCTTGAAGGCGGCCGACGTAGTAGCCTGCCGTCGCTGACGCCCGCCGTACAGGCAGCGTCGGAGCACATGCTCGAGCAGTTCTACAAGGAGCCGGACCCTTGGAAAGGTGGGCACGCTAAGTGGGTCACCGACTGGACACGGAGTCCTTCTCGGGTAAATGCTGGGGACCATCCGTCTTTGGATACCCCGCTCGATTATCATTGGGCGGACCAGAGGCTGTATCTAGACCGGCATCACGTCGCGCGCCTCTGCCGCATCCTCCAGAATCCCGCCCAGGACATGCCGAGCAGACCCTCTCGTGAGCATGTCTGCGTGGAGTTCGCCCGCTGCCTCGAACAGAAGTGGGTGACGATGCACCAGCTGATGACCCCGAACTGGCTGCATGTGGACCAAAAGCTGAAGCACGACGATCAGAAGAACTGCTGGGTGCTCGATGGCGACTACATGACGAATGTACCGTCCTCGGCCAGCAAGCAGGACGTCGCCAGGCCCCGGGAGAGCAGGTCGCAGCTAGACTACAACCCAATCCAGAGGCTGCAGAGCACGCTCCAGTCGTTGCTCAAGTACCCCAGTGGTGAAGTCACTGGCACCCTTATGTGGGATTTGAGGAAGCGCGTCTTCTGTGTTCAGCCGAGCGCAGCCACACAGCAGCTCGATCTGCTGCATTGCACGTTGTCTCATGTGCGCGTGTCCAACCGTGAAGAGGTGCTGGACGAGCTCCAGCTCCCTCACTGGTACGAGAGTACGGGCGTCTGGACGTACCAGTTGCTCAGATACCTCTGCCCAGTGGACATTGAAGCTCTCTCTGATGGCATACTCCGTCAATATGCTCGACATGGCGGCGAGAGACCGCCTCTGGAGCTCGTCTTCTCGGATTCCAGCACCAAGTACTACCCAGTGGGGGATGGTCTTGGGGGGCCTGGCAGGGTGTTCTCCGAGAATGCTGCCGCCCAGGAGTACCTGCGCCTGGGGGAGATGCGGAAAATGCTCAAGTCGGTCGACACCAGGCAGCAGGGCCACCAGGCGCTCTATGCAGACGCAAAGCGCAGGCCGCCACCGTCTAACGACATGGCTCATTTACGGCTCACTAAGCGTGCCCCTGCGCGGCCACCTGTCCCTGCCGCTGTGGCGGGACCATCTAGGGCTGCCGCAGTACCGTCCCAGGCTGTAGCAGGCCCATCTCAGGCTGCCGCTGGCCCGTCTCGTGCCAGGTCCGCCAGTGACTCGCCGCCACGCTCGTCACGCGTCCGCGCCTTCCAAGCCCTCAAGCATGGGCCTACGCCATCGCCGGCATCCAGCGACGGTGAGCCCGTGGACGATTCTCGTGCGTTGTCATCTCAATTCGTTTGCGCCGCTGCCGCTCGTCCTTCTCAAGGGGAATCACCCCCTGCATCGCCTGCTGTGAGCAACGATGGTACATGGGCCAACTCGATCCGGGTCCCGCGTGATGCCCGACCACGTTCCTCGGGAGGCGCGCCGTCTACGCCTCCGAGCCCGCCGCGGGCGCGTCAGCTGTCTCAGTCCCCTACAAGGGCGCCTCCATCTCCGGCAGGGTCGGATTGGGATGCCGTGCAGATGGCCACCTCATCCGTCAGTTCGGTGGGCAGGTTTCTGACCGTGGCGGAGGTGAGCAACTTGAGGGAACGCCGCAACCTCACCGTCTTCATGGTGAAGTTTGCCGTGGCGCATGCGAACCGCTGCCGGGACCAGCGGATCGTGTATGAACTTGGCGTGTGCAACCAGGAGCGAGGTCTCAGGCTGCGGGACTATCCGGGCATCACCAGCGCAGTCGTCAAGAAGCACAACAAGACCATCACTTGCGGGCAGCGGGGCTGGCGCCTCCCTCTTGGGGGACAGACGACGTCTGCCAACCTGCTGGAGGCCATCATGTCAGCCTATGCTGATCTGTCGCATCGTGGCTCAGGACAAACGCGTGGCGCAGGTTATGCGAGGAACGTCGAATTCTCGCTGTGCAAGTGGGTGGAGCTTGGGTCGGCGCACGTGCTGCGCTGCATGGCGCATCCAAACGCCACGCCGGTGCATTACATCTTCATGGATGATCAGCGGTGTCTGTCTTGGCGCACGGAGTTCACGAACGATTACCTTGTGCAGGACGACCGGAAGTTCATATGCATGCAGTGGGGTTACGCAGAATCGGCCGCGCCATGGTTGCAGACGGCCCTGCGCGTCTTGGAGGCGCGCCTTCTCCCGCCACGGCCGCCCAACCGTGAGGCTCGTGTGGCCGTGAGGCCGGAGCACGTGGATACGAGCTGGGCAAGGAATGTGGACGAGGTTCGCGACCCTCCTGCGCGTCGTCAATGGCCGCCTTCCCCCGGGGCGTTCGAGCATCAGCCGATCGTAGGTGGTGCTGCGCATTCGCCTGCTCCTTCCGTTGACCGCCATGGAACTGCTACCCATGTCGTCCCCGCGCCGAGCACGTCTAGGATGCCGGCCAGCCACGCCTCACAGCGTCCTCCTTCTCCAGCTGGCTCGAATTGGAGTGAGGCTACACAAGCGTTTCAGCACTACACAGACGAGCAGCGTGATCAGCGACGGCAAGCGCATTTTCAACAGGGCTTCCCGGGCACAGCGGGCGGGCAGCCCTGATGCACAACCGGCGCTGTGGCCGTGGGCTGCCGGCACGGGCAGTCCACTTGCGGCCGGAGGTCCTGCGAGCGTGTATCTCGTTTGCGGGCAGTGCAGTGATTTGGTGGTGGTTGGTACGAGGTACCGTGCCCATGGTCGCCGTCTGGGCGATGTGGGAAGCAATATCGTGGCACTTAGCATGGTGCCCTTTTCGCATTTGGTGGGGGCGCTGTGTGGCCTCACTTTTGAGCTGGCTGCCGATGTGGTGGTCGGCTGCTCGACGTTATCCCCGTCGTGCGTACTATAACGTTTGGGTCTTATGGGCCCTCGCCTGCATTTGGTACGTTGGGTTGCTTGTCGTGCGCACCACGGGCATCTATGCTGGCGTGCACCGTGTTCATGACGAAGGATGGATGGTAGTGCCCCTACGGGCTGTGGTCATTTCCTTGGCGTGTTGGTCGCAGTGTGCAGCCGCCCTCCTGATCGCAGTCCTTGCTTGGCTTTGGGTTTGTGCCAGCGTCTTCGCGGAGGATGTGGCGTGCCATGCCCCTCATGTCCCAAGCGACCATTTGGACACGCATCACATTCGACGTGGCCATGGATGGGCTGTTCCGTCCCTACGTTGGTCTCAAGTTTTCTTGTTGGGCCGCGTGCGTCTGCCCGCTTTGCCGGCCAGGTTGGACAAACCTCGCTTTGCGGCGCGCTGGGCGCAGCTTCAACGCAATCTTCGACTTCATTGCATCGCACAGGCCACCTACGTGACGCTGGTCCTTGCGGTCGTGGTCTTCACCGCCGCTGGTGAGAGTACTCGCTTGGCGCACGGGGGGTGGAGAGTATTGGCGTGCTTCTTCGCTTCGAACTCGCCAGCAGCCGCAGTGCGTTTCAACAGAATTTTACGATTTTTTCTGCTTTTGTGCGGAATTTTGTGGGTCGCTGGCAAGCTGGCTGAGAGCGTGCCCATGTGCGATGCCATGTCGCCCACGCGCAGTGCTTGGGGTAAATCCCCCTGCACTTCATGGGAGGCCCAGCAGTCCTCGAGGCAATGGGAGCCGGGCTGGGAAGCCAACATCGCGGAGCAGGATGAGGTCTTGCCGTACACCGTGCTGGACGAGCTTCAACCTTTGGGTGACACGACAGTGACCAAGGACGAGGCAGCGTGGCTCGACACTGAGCTCAATGCCACGTTTGGAGGACATCCTGACTTCAAGGAGGAACACTGGGAGGAAATGCGGAATGTTCTTCGCAGGTGCAAGACCACCTTTGCCAACAGCCCTCACGATCTGAAAGGCTACAAGGGCAAAGCGAAGCACAACACGTTCTCCATCCCTTTCGTAGACGAATCCAAGGCCGCCTACCAGAGACCTAGGAAGTACAGTCCGGGCGAGCAGGAGATCATCGATATCCATTGCAAGGAACTTTTGGAGTATGGTTTCATAGAGCCAGCAGCCAAGCATTGCAGGCATGCGAGCAACGTGGTCGTAGCTGGCAAGAAGGATCACGAGACTGGCCTGTGGACTCAGACGAGGTTCTGCGTGGACCTCAGGGGTGTCAATCGGCACTCCCTCAAAGACAACACGCTGCCGCACCGACCAGAGGAGCTCTACCAGAAGGTGGCCAAAGCCAAGTTCAAGACCACTTTGGATGCCACCAAAGCTTTCCACCAGATCCCCATGGCTACAGAAGAGGACAGGAGCAAGACGGCGTTTTGGTGGAAGAATCAGCTGTACCAATACACCTCGATGCCTTTTGGTGCAGCTGGAGCTACTTCTGCGTTCGTAAGAATCATGGACTACGAGTTACGGCACTTGCAGCATTGCACGGTGGCGTACGTCGATGACGTAGTGGTCTATACGGATTCCACGCCTGAGCAGCATTTGAAGGACGTTGAGGATGTACTCCGCACCTTGGGGGATGCTGGTATCCGTTTGCATGCAGGCAAGAGCACTTTTGGTGCAGCCACGGTGGACTTTCTGGGCTATCGTATTGGCCACAACTCCATTGGCGCGCAAGAAGCCAAATGCAAGGCCATACAAGAGCTTCCAAGCCCTCAGGACAAGACTGGGCTCCGCTCGATCTTGGGTATGATGAACTACTACAAGGGCCTGGTGGGTGAGCCAGGGGGGCCAAACTACTCTGAGATGGCCCGCCCTCTCAACGACTTGCTCAAGAAGGAGGTCACTGACATCAAGGCAGCCTGGGGGAAGCAGCAAGATCAAGCACTCCAAGAACTTAAGGATGCCCTCTGTTCTGGGAGGTGCCTGAGGCCCATCGATTACGACAGACCTCTCATATTGTACACTGACTGGAGCACCTATGGCATTGGCGCAGTGCTGGGCCAAAAGGACGATGACGGGAAGGAGTACATTTGTATGGCAATCAGCCGATCTCTGAGTAAAACGGAGAGACAGTACGCCAGCTTCAAAGGTGAGATGCTCGCAGTGGTATGGGCAGTGCGCACGTTGAGGCAGTACTTGCATGGAGTCCACTTCACCTTGGTGACCGACCACTCACCGCTCACCACCCTGATGGAGAAGGCCGATCTCCAAGGGCAACATCTACGCTGGGCAATCAGCTTGCAGGAGTTCGACTTCACGGTGCAGTACCGTCCAGGAGCTAAGAACAGCAACGCTGACGTGCCGTCTCGCTACCCACTGCCGTCCACGACAGATGAGACTGGAGCAAGGCATGAGAGGGAGAAGGTGACTGCGTTTCACGCAGGCGTGGGGGAAGTTCACACGAAGGACTTCTGTGACCACTTGTGCCTTATGTTGGCTGGGGATGCTTCCCCAGGGGAAGAGGCCACGCCAGAGGTGCAGGTTGCCAACTACTGCAGGATGGCTGCCATGGAGCAGCTTGGTACAGGACCAGTGCATCGTCTGTTCGATTTGCACTACCACGAGGAATTAGAATGCAATCATGGGAACATGTTCGACACCGACTTGCCCGAGCTGGTGACCGACTCTGGGAGGCTAGCCAGAGCAGCTTGGAAGGCGCTGAGCCTGGTTAGGCCAACGCGAGGCACGCATGGCGAGGGAAGCCCTGCTGTGTACAGCAATGAGTACTTTGAAGGTGAGCGCATCCTGAAGCCCGAGAAGGTCGACACCAGGGTGCTGAGCAGCCGATTCTTCTCGCAAGCTCGGCAGGAAGGCGTGGTGTGCTACGAACCATGTGGAGGCCTATGTGCTGGGCTGGAAATGTTGCTCCGCAGTGGGATGAAGGTGGATCGCTACCTGTATCAGGACATATCCCCGAGCAGTCAGACGGTTGCCAGAGCCAGGTGTGCGGCATTGCTGAGACGATACCCTGACCTCATCTCGCCCCATGCAATAGAGCTTGGGGCTTTACCCCAAGACCTGCGCGAGACCACCAGCGCCGACTTCATACGAGCAGGAGCTCTTCAAGGACGCCAGTGGGTCATGGTATGTGGGTTCCCATGTCAGGATCTCTCCCCTGCTGGAACACTCACAGGCCTGGATGGCAGGCACAGCAAATTATTTTATGAAGTGGTCAGGCTTCTGTCCACACTCCAGCAGCTGCAGCGGCAGAGGCCTCCAGGTTATATCCTGGGAAATGTTTCTCCGTTGTCGCACAGACCTGGAACCAAGATCAGGGACGAGGTGTTCCCGTACATTGCCAGCGTCATTGGTAGACCAGTATCCTTTGATGCAGCACAAGCAGGCGCCTACGCACATCGGTTGCGGGCGTATTGGAGCAACTTGTTCCAGAGCCACCAGTTTCGCTCCGTCATGAGCAAGGTGGTGAGACCAGAAGGACGAATTGTATCGTCAATTATATGCAAGGGCTGGCATCCCAGGCCAGTGATAAGGACAGACCGCGCGCCTCACTACGTGGTGAACGTGGTGGGAGAACCATTGAGGGCATTACCCACCATCATGGCGACGCAAGGGTCAAGAGCGTTCAGAAGAGCGAGGATGGGCACCGTGGTGCGCAACCAGGACGGCGAAGACGCCGAGGAAGAATCTCGAGAAGTTAACCTCGAAGAGAAGACGCGAGCCATGGGCTACAGCGCAAGTGAGCTACGCATGGCCGACGGCCTAAGTGACGTAGAATTGGCGAGCATTCTGGGCCTGGCCATGGATCGCAGAGCAATGGAACTGCTGATGGCAGTCGCAGAAGCAAGCAGGAAGGGGCTTCCTCACAGCAAGGAATCCCCAGAGGCGGAGAATTCCCCAGGACAGCCCATCGCTGTAGACAACAACTGGGCAGACCACGAGAGGTCGGACCTTCAGCAGAGGGAAGCTTTGCTGGCGGAATGGGTTGAGAATTCGAACGCATACACCCAGCAGGTGGCGAAGACTATGACCCATCGCGACTGGGAGGAGAAGCTGCGGATAATGTGCTCGCAAGGGCAGAAAGGCGCAGAAGGAATTGGAGCCCAGCGACAGAAGGCTGAAACCAAGAAGAAGAAGAAGAACGAGTGGCAGCTTTACACCATGGCGCAGTATCGTCAGAGGCACGAGAACCACTTCGTGAAGGAGGGCGCGATCCCAGCAGCGCACGTGGATGTGCCTGCCTGGAGTCCGCCTACCAAGGCATGGTATCGAAACTTTTCGACCGTATCGATAGTTTTCGATAAGTTTCGAATGAGTATCGATCGATATGAATATGTCCGATATCAATATCAATCGATATGAATAAGTAGTGTGTGAATATCAATCGATATGAATAAGTGCGATGCTGATATCAATCGATATGAATAAGTTCAATGTTGATATCAATCAATATGAATAAGTGCACATTTTTTTCGACTTATCGATATATTGATATATCAATATGACCTGAGTGCACAGCTGCACACATTGCAAGCAAATACACAAGGCAATGAAAAAATAATAATGAATTAGACCAAACAATGCTATCTAAAACTCTACAGTGTTAAGGCATGCCATCATGGAATGCTCAATTGTGCCTTCTGTAAGGCCTTTCCTTAAGTCAGAATGCATGGCCCCCACCTTAGAGAAGGCGCGCTCCACACCTGCCGTGGTAGCAGGCACAGCTAGAAACTGGCGCGCCATCCTACCTACGTTCGGGAAGTCCTTGCTATGGACTTTCCACCAGGCAACGAAGCAAGTCACTGTCACGGGGCACATCAGGCACCTCTAAATATCTAGTAAACTCGTCCTTTTCCTCTACCCCTACAACATCCTCTACGGCACCATCTTCCTCATCTGAGTCAGCAAGATATGATGCTACGGTCACAACCTGCTTGCTAGTCTTTGCTTTTTTCTTAGATGAGCTGACCTCGGCAACACCCTTGGGCTTCCAATCCATCTCGAATGCCTTACGAGCCCACTTCACGGCGGGTTTGTGAAGTCCGAATCTCCGCAGTCTATGATACGACACCCACTGTGCATAAGATATATGATGGCGTAAAATTGAAATAAGACGCTACAACCTTGAAAAGCAAACACACCTGACTCTTCTTCTCTCTCTTTCCTTTTTTCCTTTTTCTCCTCCAAGTTTTTCTTCGCAATCTCATCCTGCTCCACTTCTGAACGAGTGCGGAAGGCTTCGATCTCGGCTTCATGACCTGGTAGATTTTTCAGTGGCTCCCACGTATCGGTGCCTTTTCCTAAACCCTTCCATTTTATGAGCCACTGTTGCTCCCCATAACTACTTCGCGTCCCGAGAATCTGTTCTACCTCGTATTATTCCTTATCGTCACTGCCAGCGGCATCAAAGGGATTCAGTTGCGTACGTTTCACGGGCCCTTTGCCTTGCGCTAAACGGACTTCCGGCCTGCTCTTGCGTGGACGTTGACCCTGTCCGCGAGCACGACCCATGGTGGATGGAGTTGGTCTGCTGGATGAAATGTGACGGTGCGGTTGCGGCTCATAAATTATGGCCCCCCTATGAAGCTAGGAGGTACGTATACCAGGATCTGAATATGGCTGTTCGACCAACATAAATCCAGTATTTGGGTAATCTAAGATCGATTAATCGATTTGAGTATCGATTAATCGATATGGCCAATCGCGGAACTTTAATTTTGTATGATCGATCGATATGAATAAGTGACCTGGAGGTATCAATCGATATGAATAAGTCCCCAAGGGGTATCGATCAATATGAATAAGTAGTCCAAGGGTATCAATCAATATTCAATATTTCGATATGTACCAAATTCATATCAATAAATAAAAATTAATCGAAATATCGATAGTATCGAAAATATTGAATATCGATACCATGCCTTGCCGCCTACCAGAGAGTCAGAGATGAGGCTCCCCAGGTTGACGTGTACCACCAGGTTCGAGGACCTGATGGCCAGCGTGGCCGAGCAGCAGGCAGATCGTGACAAGCATCGAGATGTACACGATGATGCATGGTGCCTCAGATGGTTGAAGTCCAATGGTAGAGTGAGGTTGCCCGAAGAGGAAGTTCGTCGAGTAAGGAGGCGAGCAGCACGACATCGATGGGACGAGGCCACGGACGAGATCTACATGGTCACTATGTCGGGCAAGGAGGTGAGAATACCTAAGCCTGGTGACCGTCTCGCGTTGGTTAAGGAATACCACTCCAGAACGGGACATTGGGGCATAAGGCGGACGCAGCATCTTTTGTGGCAGCGCCATTGGTGGGCCGACTTGAAGAAAGACGTGGAGGCTGTGGTCACTCAGTGTGAGACCTGTCAGCGTGTGAAGACTCATTACGCGAGAGAGGAGGCATGTTTGTCCCCCCTTGAGATCGTGTCGTTCATGTATCGCTGGTCGCTGGATCTGGCATGGCCCTCGAGGAGAGAGACCAAGTCTGGCAACAACCGAGTGCTCATCATGACCGAGCAAGCTACACCAGATTCATAGTCTGCGTGCCCATTCCCGACAAGGAGGCGAGCACCATCGCAGCGGCATTTCGCAGTCATGTCCTGGCTGTGTTTGGTGCGCCAGCAGAATGCTTGGTGGATGGAGGTAAGGAGTTTGAAGGCGAGTTCAAGCAGTTGTGCAGAGATTGCCTGATTGACCGGCGAGTCACCTCGCCAGACTCACCAGAAGGCAATGGGCTGACCGAGCGAGTGGTACGCACTATGAAGTTCTGCTTTAAGAAGCTTGCCTTGGAGAAGGGTCTCGATTATGAGTGGGATGAGCAGCTTTGGCCACTGGTGCTGAGCTATAATGCAGCACGCCAGGAGTCCACGGGGGTGGCGCCGTTCACCATGTTGTTCGCCCAAGAGGCAGTAGTGCCGCCTGATTTGAAACGGGCACCCAGCATAGATTTTGCTGTGGAGGTCGAAGATGAGAAGGATGCCAGAGTCAAGGACCTCCTCCAGAGAGCACAGGTGGTGAGGCGACTGATGGTACACGCTGGTTGCAGCCTGGAGGTCGCGCAGCATCGTGACACATTACATTACGAAAGGAGAAGGGGTGGGGGCTACGAGCCTAGTCCACACCAGTTCAAGGTGGGCGATTTCGTCTATATCAGGCAGAAGCCCCGCAGCGGCATGGAAGTCGCGACCAAATCCGCCATCCTGAAGCTGGTCAAGATACGGCGAGATGGTGTGGTGGTGCTTGAGGACGCCACCAAGTTAAGAGAGAAGAGCACCGTGCAGAGCATCGCGCCATGTCACCTACAGGTGAAGGATCAGTATGACTGCAGTGCAGCCGTTCCCAGTAAGCACCTAGCATGTGAAGTTTGCAGGAAGACCGATGGGGAGGCAGAGATGCTGTTGTGTGACACGTGCAACAGGGGGTATCACTTGTGGTGTTTGACCCCAGCACTGGATGGAGTACCAGAAGGTGAGTGGCTATGCCCCATGTGCTCAGGCACGGGGAGGCAAGCCGCCAATGCCGAGGTGCAGACCCAGAAAGACGAGAGCTCTGGTGCCCTAGAGGACAAATTGGGCATGAAGGAGCAGCAATTGAATGAGAAGCTGTCGGCGGAGATGCGCCTGTTGCCAGCAGACGTGGGTCCTCGTCGGGTGGTGAAGGGAGACAAGTTCCAGCCTTGGCATGCCATTTCATCGAGAGAGATGCTGTTGAAAGAGGAGGACATGTTCTTGGGCATGCCAGATCAGATTGATTGGGGAAGGCAGGACAAGCTCTCTGAGGCTGTGCAGATCTTCATGCCAGGGCATTGGAATGAGGGGCATCGCACGGTGCTGAGCAAGAAATATCGGGAACAGAAGGCCTTGGCAAGGCATCTGAGGGATGCACCTCTTGTGCCTGCGTTGGCTGAAGAAGAAGTTGAAAGACGAGGAGAGCTGAGACACATGACTAAGGCTCAGGTGAGAGAAGCTAGCGCGCTGCAGTGGGGGCTTGAACTGGTCATCACAGTGCCCTCTGAGGTGAGGCGTTTGGCGACAGAGGTGGACTGGAAGTCCGTCGATGGCGTGTGGGACCCATGGGCAGGCACTGGGGTCATCAGTGAGGTGATGGTGGAGCAATGGCCGCAGTTGAGATTCATGAACAATGACTGGAACTCTCAGTTGGGTTGGTCTGAGGCGCATGACGCACTTCAGCCAGGTAACTATCGTATATGGAAGGAGAAGTATGGTGTCTGTGACGCAGTGGTGACTTCGCCTTGGTTCGCAGCGCTGGATATCGCGTTTCCGTTGGCAGTAATGGCCAGTCGTGTGGTGGCATGTGTCCACGTTCCATCTTATTACTTGACAGACATGACCGAGAGCAGGGCTGCGTACTTCAGACGATTGAGTCAGACAGGACGCTTGCATGTGATTGGGCATCTGGAACATGGACCTATTGGCCGCAGGTGTATGTGGGTCTTGGTGTTCAAGAACCCATTGATCAGAGCCAGAATGTTACAAGGCGGAGAAGGTGAGGGCATTGGTATGTTCACTTTCAGTTTGGGCAAGTTCATGGCAGATGGTGATACGACCCAGTATGCTGAGCAAGCCCACATTTGAGTCTGTGCTACTGCACGCAGCAGCTACAGATGGGGGATGTTGGAATCTGGGCTTGCATGTAAGAGTTCAGCGTTCGATAACAGGGTATCAGAATTTTAAAAATTTTGTAGCTCTGCGATCTTATGCTGTGTTGAGAATTGCTCGATCAGTTACCGGCACCAGTGGATATTAATGATGCTTATGATCAGTCGCGAGTGTTAAGTTCGTTCGATTCCGAGATTGTACCATCATATGCACGCGTTTGCGACAGCTGTAACAAACGCCGGCTTCTCATGGTACCGCGCCGGGTTTGTTCAGCTGGTGACACGCATGACAGTGGTGACAGCATGACAGGCTTTGCGAAGATGACCATCTGTGAGATGCAGACTTGCCAGAGAAGATATGGTCATATCAGGTTGACCAGGAATGATAAGATGAAGATGGCAGTGACTCCTTTGCCGCTGACGTGTCAGTCAGAATGCGGTAACGGTAACATTGTTAGAGCTGGCATGGAATAATGACTTTCATTGGCCAGATGAAGATTTAAGGGCTAGAACCCGTTACAGTTTTGGGAAATGTGACAGGGCATTGAGATATAAGTAGACTCTGACCGAAGGTCAGGCTAGTGGACTCATTATTGTTTTGCCTTCGCAAGTACTAGGTGGCTGTTCGCGTGCCAGTGCTAGAGTGCTAAGACAGTTCTGCTCACAGCTTTTGTACACACAATAATTCGTATTTTGTGATATAATATCAATTTTGACGGATATATTTTACTGCTGTTTTCATACTTTTTCATGTTGGAATCTGGGCTTGCATATAAGAGTTCAGCGTTCGATAACAGGGTATCAGAATTTTAAAAATTTTGTAGCTCTACGATCTTATGCTGTGTTGAGAATTGCTCGATCAGTTACCGGCACCAGTGGATATTAATGATGCTTATGATCAGTCGCGAGTGTTAAGTTCGTTCGATTCCGAGATTGTACCATCATATGCACGCGTTTGCGACACAGCTATTCTCGACAACTTCGGTAAAAAAAAAACTGGCTGGTTTCTTATCGCCGGGTTTTCTTAAAGGTGAGTGATTACTGTATGTTGCATTGAAATCAATTGATTCCGATTAATCCGAGTTTTAATCAATCGATACCGAGTTTCTGATATCGTAAAAAATGTATCGATTGATATCAATATTTTGATATATCACTATATCACTATATTAGTCCGACTGATACCTGGCCTTGCATCGCAAACCCTAAAACCTCAATGCGCGCATCGAGCGGGCATCGACCATAATTGGGAGGTCATTCAACCCTATCGGGCGGTCATCCAACCTCATCGAGGGGTCATCGAACCCTATCGTGGGAGGGGGTGGGGGGATCTGGGGGAGGCGCAACCCCCTCGGCTACCCTCGCGCGGCGGCCTTTGGGTCGCTTCGCGCTTGGGTCGGCATCGGCCTTTTGGGGGATGGCGGATGCCCGGCCCTTTCGTCGTGTCCTGCTAGCTATATATATATATATACGCGAAGTATATGAGCACAGACAGTGAGAGACACAAGGATAGACTTATAAACCGTGGAGGCACTTTATATTCGGGTTTCCGAGGCTAGTGGGGTCTAACATGCCGAGACGCTAACGAGATGATGCGAGAGGGAGAACGTTCGGGCGAGTTCAGTTCGTGGTTCGACTGCTGCAGCGGGTGCAACCGAATTTTGGACAGGAATGTCCGCCGTTGATGCGCGGTTTGACGGAGGAGTCCAGGAGCGTGGCCCTCGTCCTCGCAGCCTTCAGCGCGGCGTTGAAATCCCCGATCGCGTCATGGGGGTCCACGCCCGCAGAGATACGAATGCCCAACATGTCTGCCTGTCCCTGAAAGGGGTCACCCGCCGGGATCATGCGGCGGGCAAACTCAAGCAGGACACGCTTACCGTCGCTGGGGAAGCTAGAGTGCGAGGAGTCCATCCAGTCCGCCGCGGGTGACATGGGGTCAACCATCAGCTCGAGCGTGGAGAACAACAAGCTGTTGGCCTCCACGCGGACGGGCAGTGTAGCATCGTCCAGCAGGAAAAGGGGTGCAAAGCCAATGTCCTCCGTGACAAATGCCGCCTGCAGCGCAGAAACCATCCTGGTGAACAGCGCCGATGCGTGGCACTCAGTCCCGGAAAATCGCCCGTTCTTGTCCTCGAACAACTTCTGACGAACGGACTTGGACACTTTCATGTCGAAGTGCTCCCTCTGCAGGGTACGCACCGAGGCCAGGAACGTAGCTCCTGCTGAATTGGCAGCCGGCGGCGTGGCTGGAGTGTTCGCGTGCCTCGCAGCCTCTAAATCAAAAATCGTAGACAATGCCCGTCGGCGATTCGCCATGCTAGTGGTGGCTCGAGTGGAAGCAACCATGATGAAACGGACTGAAGGGGCGGAGTGAGGCAATGAAACGCGAGAGCGGTGGCAGTCGCAAGCGGCCAAGAAACGTGCGGGTCGCCGATACGACAACCGTGAGAGATCAAATAATTCCGGGAAGTCGTGTGGGGTAGGCGGCCGATACGCAACGGTGTGGGATCCAACCAGAAAACGCAAACCAGTCCAACGTTAAATCCGTAAGAAAAATTCCCTCCAAGCGCTGCGGCGTGCCGTAAATCACCCCACAAAATTTAGGTCATACCCGTGACTGCCGGCACTCTCACGCGCGGAGCGCCTCACTCCATCCCAGGCGTCCGAGCTTAGCCACTCATAGTGGCGATCCCGCAGAGAGTGGCTAAATAAAGCGTAAGTGGGGCTAAACCTGTCAGATATATAGTCCGGCTGTAATATATATCTAGTTGGAGAGATGAACCATGAGTTGAGGGTTACGATATCAGAACGGTAAAGTGTACTTGATGAAAGGAGATATATCATAAATACCTAACGGGTGTTTCCCGTCTACTGGTGACGGTCCCCAAGCCTACTATAGGAAGTGACATGTGACAATTTTGGGTGTCACAGTGTCAAATCCAGCATATTTTATCTTATGCAGTTTTTAGACCGACCGGATCACCACCTGTGTTTCCTGTGTTTCAGCGATATACTGTATATCCCTTATATATATATAAATATCACTCCTTTCATCAACGTGACCCACTATTCTTAGCGATTGCGGGCCGGCGGTGGTGGGGGGTAACGGTTGGCGAATATTGTTACCGGCCCTAAATCTCCGGTTTTCTTAACCGCGCACTGGGTATTTACGGTAACACAGGTTGATGTGAACAACAAAATATATGCAAAGGGTGGATATATTTGCGGGTCACTACAAATCAAGAAGCATGCAGTGCAAACCCTGAGGGTCACAGTCAAAGATGAGATAATAAAATAACTTGGTGGTTTTATTATCTGTCGGAACTGATGCCGGGCAAGATGCAAGTGACACCACAAGGCGAGGTGTGGCACGGGAAGAGACAGTCACCCCCAGTTATGGGGGGGCGAAAGTCTGTCTCTCCATGACACCACCTCACCCCGAAGGCGTGAGGTGTCACGATGCAAGCTAGCCAGGCCGGGGCTAGCATCCTACGGCTGGCCACAGAGGCAAAACTCTAAGAAACAAGCATCTTTTGAGACCCTAAGAGGTCTTTTTCAACCCAGCTAGAGCGGCGCTCCGCCTCGCTGGTCTCTAGATGCGTGCTCTAGGGGCTTATGGCCATGCATGTGCTGTGGGGAGGACTACTCCCACAGGCCAACCGGCGAATCTAGCCCAGCAATCGAGGGTGGACGGCGGCGTAGCTCTCGATGGTGAACGAAGTCGAGCGCCGCAAGGACGTCGTCATCCAACGCCCACGCGATGCGGTGCGACGATGTGTGGTACCAACAGAGCGAGTGCGGGGACGCGTGGACACCCCGAGGGGGGCGAAGGTGGAAAATGCGGTGTGGCTCCACTCCGCCGCACACAAGTGCGAAAGCAGAGAGGAAAAGCGGTGGGACGAGGGATGCAACACCACCAAACACCACCAGGCAATGGTCAAGGGGCACGCAGGGTGGATGGAAGAGTGGAGGATGCTGCGGGGTGAGCACGTAGTGGTCAAAGCTCATGTCGAAGATGTGGTTGATGGACTCGATTTTGGTGTCTGGTGCATGAGCACCACCAGACACCACCAGATCGTAGCCAGGGGTAAGTTCTCGTCGTCGAATCACGTGCAGCGCGGAGGCAACTGCAGAAATGCGCGAACGCTGACGACACGAAGCCATGGCCGCTGCAAGCTGCAAAATCTGGAGCCCAACACTTAGGGTTCCCAAGCGAAAACGTAACTTTCGCTAAAAATAACCAAATCGAACGATGGAAAAGTCAATCTGGGGTAGATTCCCGCGGGGAAGACGGTGGTGACGTCAAAAACGTCGTGCGATAAGCCAATTTTGCTGCAGTTGAGGTTCTGCTGGCCAGAGCGCAAAGTAAAATTGTCGAGGACAAAGGTGCTCGAAAGTGTCCGGGCGTTGTAACAAGCGTACGGGTCGAGGACAGGGTACTCGAAGAATGTCCCGATGGTATAGGGGCACCGCGGGGGTGAAGATGGAAAAGCCGCGGAGGACAAGGGTGCTCGCCGCCAAATCACGAAGCCAAGGGGGCGTGTGAACCGCACAGGGTGCGGGATCAGAGAAAGCGAAACCGAACGGGTGAGCCTGCCAGTGGTGGGACCATAACCTGATGTGAACAACAAAATATATGCAAAGGGTGGATATATTTGCGGGTCACTACAAATCAAGAAGCAGGCAGTGCAAACCCTGAGGGTCACAGTCAAAGATGAGATAATAAAATAACTTGGTGGTTTTATTATCTGTCGGAATTGATGCCGGGCAAGATGCAAGTGACACCACAAGGCGAGGTGTGACACGGGAAGAGACAGTCACCCCCAGTTATGGGGGGGCGAAAGCCTGTCTCTCCATGACAAGTCACACCCCCTCAAATGACCCCCACCTAGTGCTATCCCTACACGCTTTTTTGCACTAGAATTAGGGTATCGAGGGTTTGGGTGGCAAGACGAGGTAGTCCAACCAAGGGGAGTAACTATAGTAGTCGCGTAGCTACGCTAGCTACCATAGTTACGTAGCTACGCTACTACTATAGTTAGGCCGTTCAAACAAAATTGTCCCGCCGTCTGGCGAGCACGACCCGCCCCCCCCGCCGGCCGATTTCCGAGCGTCGATGGTAATCGGGTCACCATACTTAAGCTCCCCACCGATTTTCGAGCGTCGATGGTAATCTGGTCACCATACTTAAGGTCGGTTCTCGGTTCGGGTAACATGTCCTTTAGTATGGTGACCACATCATACCGACCGACCAGATCCCCCCCCCGCCGATTTTCGTGGAGCGGGGGGCTCCGGACAGGACAATGCTGTTTGAACGGCCTTACTGTTACTCATACATAGAAATACATACTGATACTGTAACTACAGTATCAGTATGTATGTTCTATCTATGTAACTGTTACTGATACTCGTTACTGTTACAGTGACACTGCCTTACTCCGAACTCCCCTTCGCCCTTCGGCCTTGGTCCCACCCGATCCCGCATCCGATGGTGAATATCGATACTGTATCGCGGATTTTATCGCGTTCGATAGGAAGCCTGAACAACCAAACGGAAGCGGAATACGATAATAAGTTAGACTGAAGACTCCGAAAGGCAAGATTAGGGGCATACAACCTGCGGTTTCAGGAGAACGGATATGCTGGTGTAGGTTGGTAGCATATAATCCATTTGCTCTTCGGCCCTTCCCATTATCAGCCAGTATACGTACGGCTGTTCAGCTGCAAGAACTCGGCACCACCTTCACTATGTTTATTCCAGTGCGCGTGAACCCAGATGGATCAATCGCCGCAACTTGTGGGAACTGCGGGGACAGAAAGCCTTCAGGTGGTCGATACAACGAGGACGATGGCATTTTTTACTGTTCTACTTGCTGGGCATCTTGGGAAGTTCCCGAAGATAATCAGACTCGGTGTGGCACTCTCCTTAAGTCTGGTCGTAAGTTTATACAACAGATGGTCAATTTCCGAAAGCCAGCAGGAGGTCGGTTTCCGAAAGTGAATTATATCGCTTCGCATTGCGGTTGCAGAATTATGGAAATTTTTTCCATAGGTCAAATTTTCTTATCTTGGATCTCTCGTGAGAGCGCTCTCATCTAACGACAGGGCACTTTTGCTTGTGCTTTGGTTGGTTTGGCATGTTCAACGCAGTGAGCAACTTCAACCTGAGAAGAAAGAATCCCAGGCAGGAAGTGGTCTAGCTGATGTTGCACCGAAGCAAAAGGAAGTTCTCGGTAAACCAAATACTGACTTCCTCCCTTGAAGCTTTCGAACTTCCAACTTGTTTGTATTTTATTAGAAGATAACAGGTGAACGAAGGACCAATTTTCGTTGGTGCATGTTTGTTCTTCTCAGGCGTTGCGTGCCTTTAACTGCTGTTTGTCGCTGCGATCGTGCAGGCTTTGTTCCAAAGTGCGCAGGCTGCAAACAGCACGACGAGACTTGCGAGAGGGAAGAGGGTGGCAAAAAGTTCTACTGCCAAAACTGCCGCGCTGCGTGGGCAGCCCCTGAAGAGGTGATTACACTTCTTTTAACATTTGATCAAATCCCTCCTGTCAAACCTGATCTTGTTCACGGAAGCTATAGCCTTATTCTGCAATTTTCAAAGCTCATTCTTAAGGGACGCGTCCAGTGCGTTGTCAGTTGCCTGCGCGGACGCCCTGTGTTGTTAGGGTTTGCTGGTACCTGTCCTCTGAAGCCTATCTGGCTCCGCGGGCAGGGTATCCGCTGAGGACGTTTATACCTCTCAATTGGTGGCAAGCTAATCCGCCACAGTGTGCTCTGTTTCGAAGGGAGGTGTCGAGGAGCCAGGAAGCTGGAGCTACGGGGCCTCAGCGGCTGCAGCACCGGCGGCTCCGGTGGCCCCTTCTCAAGAACTGCAATCTGAGCCTGCCAAACCTAAGGAGATCCTAGGTGAATCATCTTGCCCTTAAGCCGCGCAATAGTCTGCTTTAGTAGTTCCATGACGTGTAGCCGCCAATGGCCTTCCGTTCCGAGCGGTCCAGAGCGGCCCTCCTTGAATTTCCATCGGTGTGCGCTATTTGGAGCCTTTCATACATTCACGGCGTGAAAGAGACCCGCGTGATACGGCTTTGGAATCTTAACCACAGCCACAGAACAGTCTTACTCGCGGCTGGATTCTTGCGCTTGCTTTGAGCGCCGTCCCACCAGCGTTCATGCAGCGCGCTCGTCTGCGCCTCACGAGTGCCTCGGTGTCATAACAGGGTTTGTTCCCAAGTGCGCTTCGTGCAAGTACAATGATCCGTCTTGCGAGAGGGACGCGGGCGATAACAAGTTCTACTGTGCGGCCTGCCGCGGCGAGTGGGCTCCGCCTGCGGAGGTGCTCCGCCCCTCTCTGGCCCGCCGAGTTGCCGCCTCAATCCCGTTGACAGCTTGGCAATAATCAGGTGTCGCGTTTAGTGAGGTTTCGCGAGCCGTGGCACAGATCTCGGGCGTGGGAAGCCTTTGCTGTCGAACCTTCAGGGAAATCCCAAATCCCCTTGATCAGAAAGCCGGCGGGGCACTTCAGGGGCACCTGCAGTACGTCCGTTTGTCAGAAGGCTGGCAGGGCACCTCAGGGACATCTACAGTAAATCAGGCTGCTTGCTGGCCGGCGGGATGCTTCAGGGGCGTCTGCGGCAACTCAAGTCCTTGGCTGATCAGGCTGGCGTTTCAGTGGCACCTGCTGTATCTCAGACCCTCAGCTTGGGGGCGCTTCAGGGACATACCACAGCCCGGCACCTGCGGTAAGTCAGGGCGGCCAGGCCAGAATCCTTGCGATGAGTCAGGTCCTCTTGTGGCGGCCCACTCTCGGGGCAGCAGAGGCCGCCTGGCGTGCTCTGCCTGTGAACTGCGCGAGGCACCACCAGATTTACCGGCTTTCGGTTGCGGCCACTACAGCACGGACCGCCTGTCTCGCCACTCCCCGTGGTCAGACACCTTTTACCCGGAGCGACACCCCTCACACTGCGGGGTATTTTACCCCGGCGCCGGCGTTTGACGCATCAACGTTGGCCGGCGCCTCTTCCCTGAGCTAGATTCCCTCTAATCACTGCCTCCCCCCCACCCTTCGGATTTGCAGGGTGGAGGATCCGGAGGATCGGGGATACCTGGCGGCACCGGCTGGGTTGCCAGGGGCGGCGCCGAGTGGGTGGACCCCAAGTTTGAGGTGCTCGACTTTATCCGGTGAGAAGACCCGGGACTGCGCCAGAGAGCTCAGCCCCGCATCCCCTTCCTCCTGTATCCACCTCGCGCCCCTGGTTCTGCCACGCCTGGGGTGCCTCTCGCGCCCCTGGTTCTGCCACGCCTGGGGCGCCTCTTGAGTCCGGAGGCTCTCAAGGAGTTTGGCATCGGCTGGACCTCGCGGGAGGAGGAGGCCTGTGAGCAGCGTGAGGCACCCGCCAGGACGGAGGCCTGTGAGGAGCCGCGAGCCCTGCCCAAGCTCACTGTTCTGCTCACCCCTGGGCTCCGCAGGGATGAAGAGGCCAAGCTTGCGAGCAACACCCTGAGCCCCTCCGAGTGCCAGTCCTGCATCGACGGCATTATGGCCAAATTGTCAGGGAAGGAGACGAGTCTGGCAGGTGGGGGCCTAGTCGCCGGCTACAACCTCTGCGGCATCGCTCCTGTTCCGCCATCCAACGGGCGGCCTAGACCGCGCTCTCACCGCTCTGCCCATACCGCGCTCTCACCGTTCTGCCGCAACTTTCTGGTAGCTTCAGAACAGCCTCAGCGCTGGGCATCAGGTCAGGGATAGACTCTCCACCTCTTTATGTATAAACACGTGGAGTGGGTCAGGAGCTCCCGACAAGCACCACAGCGCCCCTCGAGGGGTTGCAGAAGGGCCTGTGGAGGAGCTCCCGACGAGCACCACAGTCCCTCAAGGACGGCAGAGCACCTTGAGAGGGCCTCCGCCACGGCCTGCGGTTGCAGGGAACCAGCGATGCAGCAAGACAATCGAACGGGTGGTGGAGCTCGTGGATACTACGAATTTTGTGGCGCTGCTCGGGAGCTTGCTCGACTCGTTCTCGGAGCTGGCGCGCAGCCCGTACGGCTCCCACGTGCTGCAGACTGCGCTGCGCGCGGTGTGGCGCCACGTGGAGCAGTGCAAGAACCTGCCCGCAGGTCCCAAGCGCCGCCTCCGCTCCCCGCTCCGCCTTTACACCCGCCTCCCCTTCCTCCCTGCCCCATCTCGATGCGGCCCTTCCCGCATGTCCGCAATGGGCGCTGACCGCCGCGTCATTGGCATTGGGGGCATTGGCCAGGTGGCAGCCTGCAGGAGAAGCTCGTGCGTCAGCTGCAGCGCACCGGCCGTGCTTTATGCAGCCCTCCGACCGCCGCCGGGGAGGCCGGAGGGGAGCCAAAAGCCGTCGCGGCGGGCTCCGCGGGCTCGGAGGTGGGCGCTCTCATGCAGGACGCCTGCGGCACCCACGTCGTGCGAGCCTTCGCGCTGTGCCTCTGCGGTGCGGCCGCCCCCCTCCCGCTGCTTTCTTGGCGCAGCCCTCGAGGGATGCGCCCCGGGTGGCGTGGGACGGGATGACGGCGGTGAAGTGAACTTGAGAGCCGGAGGCGCGCAGGGTACACGCCGCCCTCCAAGTCCGCCCAGGCAAAGAAGAAGAAGCCGACCCGCGGCGCCGGAACGCAAGAGGATGCCCTCCCGAAAACCAGCACCGAGCCCGTCTCGCGGCTCACTGACTGCTTCTGCCAGCTGGTGAACCAGGTGTAGCCCTCAGCCATGCCGATGCCAGGAGGCCCTGGGACGCGCATCCTGCAGGTGGCGACTGATGAGTGCACTATGATAGCTGGGCTCACCCACGCGGCACGATCTGGGTTCACCCACGTGGCACGATCTGGGCTCATCCACGTGGCACGAAGTGACATAGCCCTAACGGATACGCCACGCTTGGGGTTCGCGTCTTGGGTCGTTGACGAAGGTCTTGGCGGAGCGTCAGCCATGCCCGATGTGTCTCGGGCGCGGTCGATCAGAGGTGCTTGGGCCAGGCGAGGGTGGCGGTGCACAGCGGTGTTCAGGCGCTCCGCGGCGGAAGTGCGCGACGAGCTCTCCCGGTTGAGTCTTGGAGTGTTATTTGAGTGCCAGGTGTCTGCCTACGTGGCTTCCGAGGGGGTCTCCGCATGCACGGGCACGTACTCGAGCCCGCTGCTGCAGCTGCTGCTGCGCCTTGCCACGGCCCTCTCTCTGCCGCACTGCACGCAGTGAGACCCCCCTTCCGCGCCCTTGCGTGCCCAGCCCAAAGTCCTTGTCAGCCACTTTGTCGCATTCGACTTGGAAACGCCTCGTCTGCCGCCTCACACCATTCCGCCCATTCCCTCCCTCCAACCCCTCCCGCCATTACCAATGCTTCCTCCCGCCCTCCTACCCCTCCCACCCTCCGCCTACTGCCATCTTGGAAGGGCGCGCCTTGCTTGCGCCGCAGGCCGTTGGAGCGCCCACCGCCACTCCCGCACTTGGGCATCAGGGACCTCCAGACAAGAGCTGACTCGATGCACCTGCGGCTGCGCTTCCAGGGCCGTGCTGGATGCGTTCATCACCTCGTCTGACTTAGAGGACGTTGCAGAGACGCTCATCAATTCGCAGGTCTCGCTGCTGTTTCATCTGCGCCTCCCAGGCAGTGGCGGCCACATCGTGTCCAAACTGCTGCATGCTTCCTATAGGCTCACAAGCAACGGAGTCTCGGCTCCGTAGCTGCTCCGGGGGCCGCGTTTTCGGTGACTTTTCCGAGGGCTATCTCTAGTTTCGGTGGAAACTGAAGGGCGTGCGTAAAAGGGGGGGGTCAGTAGCATAGAACAGGCTTTTGCTGGCCAGCCGCCCAATGGAACGCAGATGGGGGGGGATAATGGAGTGCAGAGGGGTTGAATATGCGGGGAGGTGGGGTGTGGGCAGGCCGGGAGCCGGCTAATGGAGGCGGTGCTGGAGACCGCTCCGGATGCAATCATGGACCTCCTGGTGAAGAGGTATTAGCCCCCTTTCAGCCCGTGCCCAAGCTGACTCTTGCGCATATGCCACGTTTCTACCCTGACCGCCTCCTGCCTACATTTCGAGCTTAAGGGTTTTACCCAAAATTCTGCAGGGGGGCGGCGGCGGGGGGAGGGGCTTGGCTGTGGTGCAGTGAGGTGGGTGGATGTTGAGGGGGATGCGCATCTTGCGGCAGGTACTTCATGCCGCGGGTGAATGGCTGGAGCGGGGGAAGCAAGCACCAGTACCGCCCGACGCCGCTGTTTGGCCCGTTCGTGCTCCAGAAGCTCATGGAGTGCGTGCATGACCCGACTCTGACGCAAAGCCTCCTCGGCCCAGAGTGCGCTCCCCTGGATCCCCCCCCTACCCCCTCCCCACCAATCGGGGATGAAAAGTCATACTCCTTTAAAGAGGACGCGCTGCGGCCTGCGGCTGCTGGATATCTAGCTGGAGGGATCCGACGGCTCACGCTGATGCAGGGGGCGGAGGCTCTCAGTGTTCACGGAGATTGTCGGAGCAGGATAGGGCAAGCCGTCTGACGGCCCGGATTGTAATGCGGAGCGGCTTCAGCAAGCCGTCCGACGGCCCGGATTGTAATGCGGAGCGGCTTCAGCAAGCTGTCCGACGGCCCGGATTGTAATGCGGAGCGGCTTCAGCAAGCCGTCCGACAGGCCGGATTGTAATGCGGAGCGGCTTCAGCAAGCCGTCCGACGGCCTGGATCGTAATGCGGAGCGGCTTCAGCAAGCCGTCCGACGGCCTGGATCGTAATGCGGAGCGGCTTCAGCAAGCGGCGCTGCGATTGATGCATGGACGCAGCTCGCTGCTGGGTGCTGAGGTACACTGTGGGGAGAGGCATACACGGCACAGGTGATAGCGATGAGGGCCGGCGGGGGGGGGCGCTCGGGGCTGCAGGGGAGTGGACCTCGCGGCATGCCTCAAGGGGCGCCACAACGCCACCGCCGTGATGCTGGCGGCAAAGTGCGTGGAGGCGAGCGCGCGGGTCGGGGTGGCCGGGGAGCATGTCGGCAAAACGGTGCTCGAGGCGCTGGCCATTCCCGTGGGGGGGCTAGCCCTGCGGGTATGGCCGGTGCTGCTCGCGCTAGACCCCGGCGCTCGGCTACTCGAGGGAGCCGCTGCAGTGGCGGCTGCCGCAGGAGCCAGCTTCGGCAAGGGTGGCAAGGGTGGCAAGGGTGGCAAGGGTGGACAAGGCAAAGGCGGCGAGGCTGAAATGGTGAGTCCCGGATGATCTTCGCCCCCGCAGCCCTCCGCTCCCTCTGACTCTCCTGACCCTCCGCAGCCCTCTGCCCTCTGACCCCTCCATCCTCTGACTCTTCGACCCTCCGCAGCCCTCTGACCCTCCATCCCTCTGACTCTTCTGACCCTCCGCAGCCCTCTGACCCCTCCATCTCTCTGTCTCTTCTGACCCTCCGCAGCCCTCTGACCCCTCCATCCCTCTTGTCCCTCGCATTCTTGCGGGCTGGAACGAGCTGAAGGCATGCCGTTACCGATTGGCGGAATGCCGATTTGTAAAAAGCAGCGCGTGCGCTTTATGGACACGCTGATTGACGCGGGGCCTTGACGTGCTGCACCTGCTGGGGAGCATCTTGGGCAGGGAGGCGAAGGAAAGCAATACGCGTCAGAGGGGGGGGCGGCGGAGTGGGGGTGCGGAATGCGGAGCACCCCAGCTGGGGGCTCGCTGCTCTCAGCGCTGGTGCAGCTGCCTTATAGTGCTGTGCAGCCGGTCGCGGACGGCTTGCTTGAACTAGCGCGGACCTCCCCCAAGCGCGCCACTATCGCCCCCGTGCCCAGCCTCGCCCGATCCTTCCTCAGAAGTCAGGTTCTTTTTTCTCTCACCATGAACACGGTGTTCTGATGCGGGGCGGCGCGAGAAGAGGGAGGTTGATGGAGGTGGGCGGTCCACCTGGCGCGACGCGGCGGAGCGCAACCAGAGCACAGCGCACGCTCTCGCTGTGGCGCGCCGTCTCCGCGGTGCGTGGGCGAGGCGGCGGTGCCAACGGAGCACAGGGGCGTCGTGTGGACCAGCCGCGCACGTTGACTTGGGGCGGAGATGCTGGGTGGCGGGTGCTCGGGCAGATCCTCCCCTGGATGGCCATGGACCGAACTTGTAGCCGAGCTCTGGAGGTGAGCCCAATTGCTGTGGCCCCGGGGGTGGCGACGCGTCCATCTCTCGGCACCGAGTGTGGGGTCATTTACGCTGCTGAGTGCGGGGGATGCGCGCCAGGCCGCCATGAAGCCCTCGAGCCAGCTCCCCGCGCGGGTCAAGCTGGAGGCCGTGAAGAACCTCGTGGCGGTGCCCAAAGCCTTGGAGAGATGCAGCCTGCACCCTGCCGGCGGGTACGGTGCTGCGACCCATTCATAACGGCCGCCGCCCCATGGTCCAAAGCACTCCCCCCTTCTGCTCCCTGTCTGCTCCCTGCCACTCGCGCTCAGCCCTCCTCCCTGCCACTCGCGCTCAGCCCTCCTCCCTGCCACTCGCGCTCAGCCCTCCTCCAGCTTCCCGCCCTGCTCGCTCTGCCAGCTCTGCCTCGCAGGCACCTATCCGGGGCATGGGGGATGAGAGGAACGTGCGGAGGGGGGCTTGCTCTGTCGGGCAGGTATGTGCTGTCTGCGATGTGGAATGCGGCCGAGGGGGAGGACCCGGAGGTGAGGCACTGCATGGCGCGGAAGATGAAGTCCGACGAGCTACAGCTGCGCTCGCGGAACGCCGCTTTGTGGCACAAGTGTGACCTCGACCTCTGGCAGGACGAATACGGCGCCCTGCACGAGGAGGAGCCTGACGCTGCAGTGCACGAAGACAAGCCTGACGCTGCAGCCCTTGGCACCTCTTCCCCACAAGACCAGATCAAGGTCAGCCCCCCCCTCCCTGCAGGCCCTCCAGCCTGAGGTACCTCCCTCAGTGCTCACGTGTGCTCGCCTGCCAGTAAGGAAGGAAGGAGGACTGCGCACCGTGTTGCACCCGCTTTGTGGGAGCACCCGACTAGACACCTATTCACCGGAACCTCTGACATGGAGCGCCTAGAAATTCGGCAAGAAGTCACCCAAGGGAGTAAATCCGTAGCACCCTATGCGGCACTTTCAATGAGGGTCCCATCGTGGGAGGTTTGGGGGGGTCCATCCTTACAGCATGACGCAACGGAGGGCGCGGAGGAACATGACGAGGCGGAGGGCGATGGGAAGAAAAAGAAAAAGAAGTGGACACGCGAGGAGCGCGAGGAGCAGGAGAGGAAGAAGGAGAAGAAGAAGGGCGAGCCGGCTGCGGGAATCCAAAAGAAGGCACGTCGCAGGCTCGAGATTGAGATGCGGAGCTTTGTTGGAAAGGACGAGAGAGGGCCAGTGTTTCAGCAGACATACGTTTGCATGAAGGCGGGTGGAAGTTCAAAGGTTGTAGCTGAAGATGCGTGCACCACCAGCTGCAGGCCCGCATCTGCCGCGCGCCAGCGTCCTCCAAAAGTCCCTCGCAGCATTGTAGGTGTCGTGGAAGCTGTGACACTGGCTGCCAGGAGGGCTGTCTTCAGGGCATGCAGAGCGGTAGGGTTGCCGTCAGGGGGTGCAGAGCGGTAGGGTTGCCTTCAAGGGGTGCAGAGCGGTAGGGTTGCCTTCATGGGGTGCAGAGCGGTAGGGTTGCCTCATGGGGTGCAGAGCGGTAGGGTTGCCTCAAGGGGTGCAGAGCGGTAGGGTTGCCTTCAAGGGGTGCAGAGCGGTAGGGTTGCCTTCATGGGGTGCAGAGCAGGGTTGCCTTCATGGGGTGCAGAGCGGTAGGGTTGCCTTCAAGGGGTGCAGAGCGGTAGGGGTTGCCTTCAAGGGGTGCAGAGCGGTAGGGTTGCCTTCATGGGGTGCAGAGCGGTAGGGTTGCCTTCAAGGGGTGCAGAGCGGTGGGTTGCCTTCAAGGGGTGCGGAGCGGTAGGGTTGCCATCAAGAGCCGCGGCAGAGCGGTAGGGTTGCCTTCAAGGGGTGCAGAGCGGTAGGGTTGCCTCAAGGGGTGCAGAGCGGTGTGACTGCCTTCAAGGGGTGCAGAGCGGTGCCATGCGTAGGGCTGCTGATGGAGGGCGGAAAGCAATGTCGCATATAGGGCTGTCTCTAGGGGGTAAGGCATGCTATCATCGCTGTAAGCGTTTTCTTTTGCATTTTATGTGGCACGGTGATATGAGCACGTTATGCGGCATGGTAATATGTGCCGGTGGCTGTAGCTGGCTTGGCAGCGTGTGGTGACACCAAACTCGTGGATGTGGCACAGGGCGACCCGGAGAGCTCTGATGAGGATGACGCAGTCCACATCAAAAGCAAATCCGAAAAAAAGAAAAGAAAAGGCAAGGGCGATATAGAGGATGAGTTGGCTCAGAAGAAGGGGGGAGATTCTAAGTCCAAAGCACTGGAGAAGGGCGACGGGCTTGTTGAGGGGGAGGAGACTGAGAAGAAGAAGCAGAAGAAGGATAAAAAGAGGAAAAGAGATAACTTAGGCAAGTCTGAATTAGAGGGTGAAAAGGATGGTGCAGAAAGCAGTAAGGAGAAGATGGCGAAGAAGCGAGAGGCAGATCCTGAGGAAACTGCGGACAGCAAGGGTGGAGAAAGGAACGGAAATAGTAAGGGGAAGAAGGAGAAGAAAGAGAAGAAGGAGAAGAAGAAGGAAAAAAGTGGGAAGACAAAGGCTGATCAGGATTGCGAGGTAGATGGCAATAAGGAGAAGGGAACTACGGGAATGAAAAGGACTGCTGCTGCTTCCAATGATTCTGGGGATGAAACTGAGGGCAAGTTAGATCAAGCACCAAGGCAGAAAAAAAATAAGAACCTGGAGCAGGCAACTGGGGATCAGGAGGTAGATGAGCCCCCAGCTTTCTTCTTATTCTCAGCCTCAAAAAAAGCAGCATTAGCGCCCCCCAAGTCGAAACTCTGATGAATGCATTCAGTAATGGCTTTGGCCATGTGTATGCCGCATGCGTGTTGGTATTGTTGATTGGTTTTTTAAAAATGAATTGTGGTTGGCTGCGGATGCTGATTTGGTGTTGAGAATAACTTGTTTGACTCCTCATTTGCAATTCCTGATTGTGGGACAATTCGTTGGATGCTAACGGGGGGCTTCCCGCCTTTAGTCATTGGTCGCTGATCTCATTACTTTCGTCGATAAATGAAGACTGAGCGGTATTATTATTGTGTTGCTAGAGGGTTTGGGCCTTGGGGTTAGGCTGGCAGTATCCCCACCTAGCATCACAAGCCTATAGTTTCAATCTCTGGATAAAACCCCGCGGCTATTTCGACAATTAAACATTCGATGACGATGGTACCATGAAATAAAATATACCTACTTATTACAGAAGTTAAATATCATTAGCGGTGGAATTTGCTCAGCTTTTAGTGCGTAATGTAACCTGGTTGGTTATGGAAATTGGGTGGGAAGCTGATTAGGCACATCTTGTTGATGCGGTATGCGAAAGGTTGTGCAAAATGATGAACACGTTTTTGCGAAAGTTATTCAATGTTTTGTGTTGTGGACTTTTAATGACATTTTGTTTACTGGTTGAAATGGGTATATTTAATGACAGAAACCACCAGCAGGGTAAACATCAGTATGCACATCCCTCTCATTCGCTGCGGCCTGCGTGTTTGTGTTGGTGGGTTTAGCAATCGATGTTATCGTGAGGGTTCGCAATGTTGCCACGTTCGCAGTCGAACGATATGCGATGGCTTGGGTCGTACTCCTGGATTGTATTGGTTGGACAGAGGAACGGTTTTGGTTGTCAGCGATTCCACTGGCAGTTTGCAAGATTCTGCGAGTTGTGTCATTTTATTGCTCGAAACACAGTGGCGGGCGTATGGCGTCTGCTTGCTTGCAGCGATTCTGCGGCGACGTGCAGAGAATTTGTGAGACAAGTGCCAAGTCTGCAAGCGAGCGCTTACCGGCGTCGTTTCGCATAAATCTTCTCAACATCGCGATATTGTTGCAGTCGAGTGGATTAGCGTCGCGTGTATTTTCTGCCATCATCAGTGCGTCCATGTTGGATTCCGGTTATATCCTATAGCATATGTATATATATATATAGGGATAAGTCTACATCGGGGGCCGACATTTCATTTAAATCCACATCGGGGGCCGACGTCTCATTTTAATCCACATCGGGGGCGATGCTTCATTTTAATCCACATCGGGGCAGACACTTCATTTTAATCCACATCGGGGGCAGACACTTCATTTTAATCCACATCGGGGGTAGACATGTCATTTTAATCTACATCGGGGGCTGACATGTCATTTTAATCTACATCGGGGGCCGACATCTCATTTTAATCCACATCGGGTGTAGACATCTGTGGGAGGCAGCTGTAACCCTCCTCACATAACAGACACTGTAACTACTTGTGATGGGACTCATATAAAGCAAGGTTTTATATTATGCTTTATAAGGTCATAGTGAGCTATGTCACTCTTAGGATCTATGTCCTGACTTACTACATATACTTGCAGGTAAGAATTAGGTATTATTTGACTTTTGCCATGCGGCTGTTTTACTCTAGAAATCTCAACTGTTTCTTTGGCCTTGGCCATTACTTATTCACTCAGCTCTCTGAGGTAATCCTAGTCAGCATGGCCAAGTCTCATCAACCTATCATATGCTTGTACTACATTATCATGCAGTATGATGTGCCAGTATTCTACATGTCACATTATTACACAGTACAGTGGTACTGTGTACTCCCATATAAGGGGGGTCTCTTCCTCAACAGGGGTCTCGGGCGCTAATGCTGTAAGGCGCGTATGACACTTCTGGCATGTATGACATTGCTGAGTCATCCGCGCATGACACCGTGTGTTGTCCTAGCACAACTCCCCCCCCCTTCAGGTGGGAAGCGTCCTCGCTTGTGCTTAGATGCACAGTCGTTAGGCTGATTCGGAGCCCATGGTGTCCCACTCGCTGTCGTCGGACATCACTGGTGGCGGCGTAGGGCTGTACTCCGGCATCAAGGTCACAGGCTCCTCGTCAACTTCTTCCGGATTAGCGCAGACTCTTTCATCGTTGAGATCTGTCTCATTTTCATCTCTCCAGAGCAGCTCCGCTAGGTATTCACACACCGCTGCGATTGCCCCCACGGGCTGTTCCGCCGGTAGAGAGCTGAATAATTGTTTAAGCAAGGCTGCGGGGATGCCATACACGTGCGTGCCATCCAGCTCCCATACCTGGCCTAGGGTCGCCCGACTCTCTGCTGGTGGAGCCGCTCTGCGCCATCTTCTCGTGTCGACCATAACGGCGTTTGAAGTCGCAGGGGTTTTCGGGGTCGCAAGACTTCAGGGTGGTGATAGGCGCGTTGGTCCAGAAGTGGGTGGGGTTCTTGTAGGGCATACCATACTTACAATACGTAGCCAGATGCGGAGGTGGCAACCCTTGCATGCATCGGCGAGTGTGTAACCCATGAGGAGCTCGGCCACGCGGGTTCTCGATGAAGTAGAAGCTCGGCTGGAGGTACTCGATGATCTCCAGCGTTCTCCGCACTTGCCTGTCAGCACCACGCAAGTTTCGTAGCCCTACCGTTTTGGCTTGGCTGTACTCTGTGCATGGAGGGCTCGCCCAAATGACGTCAAAGTGCTTGGGCGAGAACTGCCGATAGTCCCAGTGCAGGATGTTTTCGCAGTGAGTGGGCTTCCATCGGTTCTGGATGTCCACCGAGACTACTTCACACCCAGGAAACTGCTTGCTGAACTGTCGTTCGACGGAGCCCGTGCCACAAAACAACACCAAGATCCGTATTGGGCGTCGAGACGGCTGTAGGCGTGCTGCTCCTCGTCCAGGTCCTTGGGATGGCATGAAACTAGTGGGCGACACCGTCGCGAATGTGCCCACCTCGTCGTCGGCTCGTTCTTCCGGGATCCACGCCATTCCGTCCGCCTGTAGCTCTTCAGGATCCGTCAACCATATCGCTCCTGCTGACTCCTCGCGTTTGCGAGTGACTCTGCTCTTTTCACGTTCTTGCCTCTTGGCCTCGACCTTCTCGAACTCCTGAAGAGCGCGGTTAGGTATCCCTTTTCGGCCAACTCCATCGAACTCGAGGTCCTCGCGAGTTTTCCATTCATTCTCGGAGCGCGGCATACCTACCCATTTGACCATGTACTCCGTCCATGTCCGCCCGCTACGTCTCCTCGTGCGTGACCTCTCAATGCACTCCACCGCCATCTCCTTACGACCGCTTACGTCCACAGGGGGAGGCGGAATCTCCGCACTTCTGTCCGCGAACTTGTCCTGGCCCGACTCCACTGGGGTGAGTCTATCCACGGTGAAGACGTCGTGCACCTTCCACTGTGGTGGTAGCTTCAGGCGGTAAGCCGCGGGGGCCCCTCGGTCCTCGGGGGCGAGCTCCATCTGCCAATCGTTGTGGAAGGCCTCCAGTACCTCCATCGGGCCCAGGCGCTTCTTCAGCAACTTCTTGTGTAGGCCCCGATCCCCGGGCTGGGTGAGATGCGTGGCGTCCACCCACACCATGCCACCTATTGCGTACCGGCGAGCGCGATGGCGAGCGTCATACTGGGCCACTTGCTGCTGCTGAGCTACCAGCAACCTATCGCGAGCAGTCTGCAACTGCTGAACAAACTGCCGGACGGTCTCGTGGGCCGTGCCTTTCTTCACGACGTCCCCTCTCCCCCTTGGCGCGGCCCCTACGAGAGGCCAATGCAGCTTCTATGAAGAAGTCGAGCTGCGACGCCGGGGCATGCCCATAGCAAAGCTCGAAGGGTGTGAATCCAGTAACCGCGGACCTGGAGTCGTTAATGGCGTACTCCACCGGGGTGCGATAATAATAAAACATTTACGCTAGCAAAGGGGACAAAGTCCTGAGAGTGCGGTATCCCTGCAAAGCAGGCTAGTGAAAACACCAGGGGCTACTCCCTCTACTATAGCGCGCCCACAGAGGGGCTCAACCCACCTTTCAGCAGGGTGACATCTAGAGAAAAGGCTAAGTGCTAAGCAAAAAACTCTAGAAGATGGAGAAGCAGCCATGGCCGGGTGGGTGGAGGGGTGGCTGAATCTTAGCGGTGGGGAAGGAAGTCGAAGAATTAAGGGGGTATTTGGCTGGAGACGTTGAGGAAGGGGGTCGTGTGGGGTGGGAGGGGGGGTGGAGGGGAGGGGGGAGGGCCCCTCCCCTAGGGGACGGGGAACCATCTTGTATTGCAAGGCTTTTGAAAATTACTGCAGAAGGGTTTGAAGAAAGTCGTTTGATTGCTGCACAGCTTCTGTTTCTGTCATAGTCTCACTGCTCGAGATGTCAACTGTATGCGGGTCAGTGTTTAAGGTGGTAGTGGTGTTTAACATAAACACGTCTCGCCTATTTTTGGTGTGTTGCCTACAGATTCTTGAAAGTTTTTTGAGGAGAGGTTTAATCTTGCCACGGGGAACACCTATCGTGTTGAGGACATTACCAAAAAGAGGAGGGAGGTATCCCATGAGTGTAAGTACTTTGGGCCATTTCACGGTGCTAATAAAGGGCTTTGAGTTTGCGTTGGTGATTGTCGTGTCATGGTGACCACCATAATAATGCTCAGCATCACTCTGATGATAGGGACTTAGGGAGGGTCTTGAGTGGGCCATGGGCAAAGCGAGGAAGGAAGTACTTTGTCGCCTTCGTTCATAACTTCATTCCAAATATCAGGGCTGACTCCTGTGTATTCTAGCCTCTTCTCCGTGACTCTGGACTTAGGAAGGACATTGAGGAACCATCTGGCAATCTTTTTCTGTGTAGGTCTCCAATCAAAGGCTGGTTGAGTATCACTGGGTGCGCTGTCTATAGCTATGATAACGACATCCGAAAAGTCATCCTTATAGCATCCGCCACCCGGAAGAACGTAGGGGTCATCACCCGTCCAATACCCATGTGGGATAAATAGAATAGTGTTATGCGGGAATCTGAAAACAAGTTTAAAACCTTTGTCGAACCATCTCTTTTGGTTTTTGGGAGACAGCGGAAAAATCCATGTTCCTGAAAATCCGGGGACGGTGTTGGCCGCTTTATGTCCCATTTCCAAGGTAGTCATAATAACCGCCGATGATTTTCCCTTTTCTTTCCCATCAAAGGGGGGATTTCCATAAACGATTCTGCCGATGCCTGTTATCGGATCCACGTAGGCATCCCAAGCGAGACCATCAAAGCCAATTTTCCCATGATTGCAGAAGGGCCTGAGAGCTTTCTTCATTCTTGTGGTGGGTATGCATCTTCTCGAGTGAATTCTAGGGTGGGCATTTAGTGGGTTGGAGAAAAGTTCACAGCCGTTTTTGTCAAGGTTCCTGTCATCCACCAAAATATCTAAGAGGCTTCTTCTGATTGCATAGCAGTTTTTAGGATCCCCCGATTCAAACTTACATGCATTGAGTGCTTCGTGAATATCGTGTGCCCTATTCGAGTACTCCGCAAGTGAGCATGGTACTGCTTTGTTGGAAAGGCGGTGCCAGGCCAAAAGTTTCCAAAACTCTTTCTTCTGGACATATTGGAGTTCAGGATATTTAATTGTCCCCGTGACATGGTCCACTTCAGGTTTAGCGGCCACAGCAATGGTATTCTTTTTTGAACTTGATGGTCGGTACATGCTAGCTTCCGGGAGAGCGTGTAAGTATAATTCCTCCTTCATTTCCTGTCTAAGGTCAGCAAGTGGAAAAAGTTTCGATGGCTCAGTTTTGATGTATGTGGTACCCTTTCCAGGGTTTAGTAGTTTGGGCTTTTTTGAGATTTCTTCAGCAATGATTTTCCTTAGTTCGCCATCTTGGGTTGTTCTAAGACTATGCAAGCTATTATTATGTCCTGAGCATTCAAGTTGGATGTGTTCGAAGGTGCATTTTGTATTCTGTTGGCAGTAGGGGCAGTTTTCAGTCCCGATTTTCCCCAGTTTAAATAAACGTGCTGGAGAGGCTTGGAGACCCAGGAGTTCTCTGCTTCTAGAAGCGGTGAAAGCTTTAGGTGTTATTTTGGAAATATCTTTAGTGGGGGCGGTGTTATTCTCGTTGAGCATTCTCAAGTACTTCCCTTGAGACTGTAGAGTTCTCCAATTATGATAGTGTGAGAGACGTTGAATTCTTCTAATGTGACTACGAATATCGCCTAAGATAGGGACCTCAAAAAAGAATAACGAGAAGGGTAGTTCCTCGGCAGGGTCGTAGCGGGAGATGTCTAGACAGCCCCCCTCTGAATGAGGCTCTTTTAGCAGTACGGTCCACTCTGTCATGGACTTTGTCATTATTGTGACCCCTTATCCATTTGAGGATGATTTTGCTGTGGTCTCCTTCACTGTAAAAACCAAGTTCTTCTAACAGTAGGCGAACAGCTTGCACATCTCTGCGAGTAGCTTCACGTAATTTGTCCCGAGCACTCATGGATCTGCCATCCTTTGTTACAGCAGATATTGCTGCCATGGAGTCAATGGCATGTACCATTGGAGTAATAGATTTGAGGAGTTTCTCTTTTTGTTCTGTGAGTAGAAATCGCAGTCCCGCAATCTCAGCAGATGTGCTACTCGGCTTTTGGATATCTTCCTTGATAGTAAGCCCCGATGCGGAGAAAGTTCTTGAGGGGGGGATATTCATCTTCCGAACAAGTGGCATCCCGTTGTCAAAGTTTTTTATGGCATATGCTGCACCACTGCATGCTGTTTTCTTTCCTGCAAATAGAGAACCATCGCTTGCCATATCATAATCTTCCATTTGTTTGCTCTTTTCGGCGTTGAGGGTGGATTCTTCTTCCGAGTCGCTAGGGCAGCTGTATTCACTTTCTTCCTCCGCAGTTTTATTTTTCATTCTGGCAATAATGGTCTCATACTGTCTATCTGAGATGTAATCATAGTGTGAGTTAATATCACTGACTGTAGCAAGGACAGAAGAGGGCGGGTCCATATGGTCATTATATTCGAAAATAGAACCTGCTGGAATTAGGATGCAACCGTCATTGGTGATGCTATATTCAAAGTCGTATTGAAAACTGTTGGTACCTTCGATTCTGATAAAGACATTAGGGTTTATGGCATTGTTACTGTATTCTGTATATTGTATTGACATGGCCTCTAAGTCAATATTGGTAATGTGAATAAGAGAGATGGAATTTCGGTCACCATTTCCTTTCCAATGAAATTCACCCGTGTCGGGAGGTACTATGTTGTCTCTATATTGTTTCTTGACATATCTGGCCTGTGGGTCCAAATCTACCGGGTTTTGAAGCATTTCCTTTTCAATTTCGGTTAGCCATCCAGGAGGTCTATTACCGCTCAGCCTAAAGAAACCTTTACTTTCTTTGTAAAGGTTTGTTTGAATGAATTTGAAGGTTTCTTTGTATGGGGTGCACCATAAATCCCAGTCTGTCTGGTTTGCGTCAACGTAGGCGCGCAACCTGCGCTCCACCGTGTGGTTTGTGTGCTCCGCTTGGCCGTCCCCTTGTGGATGGTACGGCGTAGTGGAGGCCACCTGCACCCCCATAAGGCGATGCAACTCCATATGAAAGGCGTCACGGAAGCGAGAGTCCCTGTCACAAATGATCTTCATAGGAGCACCGTGCAGTCGCCAAACATGGTCGAAGTACATTCGTGCCACTTGCTCAGCGGAACTGTCAGAGTACAGCATGGGGACCACGTGCACCATCTTGGACAACTTGTCCGTGAACGTGGCGAAGGCGTCGTAGCCCCGCTCCGTGCGCGGCAGACCTGTGACGAAGTCAATGCTCACCACCTGCCACAGCCTGACCGGGACCTGGAGGGGGTTCAGCTGGCCATCCGGATAGCTGTTCCTCGGGCGGGTCTGCTGGCATATCAAGCACGAGCGGGTCCAGTCGGTGACGTCTTTGTTCATGCGGGGCCACCAGAACCGCCGCACTATCCGAGCAAGAGTCTTATCTCGCCCGGTGTGTCCCGCCGCGGGAGACTCGTGCGCTTCACGCATGACTATCTCTCGAAGGGGAGAGTCGGACGACAACACCAGCTGGTAGCGTCCCTCCGCGATGCGCCAGATCATGTCGTCAACCATGCGGAAGGTGTCCGTGCGCTGGTGCGGGGCGGCTAAAAGCTCTTCCTTTAACATCGTGAGGTAAGGGCTACGTTCGTACTCCGCGCGTAGTGCTTTTACGAACTGGCATGCCTTCAGTGGTCCTTTGGCTGCGCGCGCCTTGGCCGCTGGCCCCGTCGTGACCATAGGCTCGCTTGCACCTTGAGCTGCGGGCGCACGGGCACTCTTCGCTCGAGGCCGAGTCCGGCTGGCCGCTGGCGCCCACACCAGCAGCACGGGCCACCGCAGCGCTGGTCGGCCTCCATCTGGTGACTCAAACAAGCATGTAGGGTGACCCTTGGCATCCTTGAGGTCGAACACCTTGACCACGTGCAGGCCGTACTTGGGCTGGATAAGGGTGCGCCAGGACGCGTCATAGTCCGGCAGTAGGAACATCGCCGACGTGTTCTCTGGGTCGGCGCGCCACTCAGCCAACATGTTCTTGAAACTTCTTGCGACTTCTTAATGCCATTTTCATTGATTATGCAATTTATAGTGCAAGCCCGTCCACCTAGCCGTGCTACATGCCATAAGTCCTTTATGTTTTCAATAGAATATTCTTTTGTGCGTTTCCGCTTTTTTACTAAGTGTTGGCTCTTTACTTTCCATTTTAGATCGGTTGTTTTGGAGCGAAGCGAGATGGAGAAAATCGACCGCCTCGAGTACAACGTCAACTTCAAGCATCCCGTCAAGCGTTCTAGATGAATGCATTGATTTTAGGTTGGCATGTTGTAAATAGAAAGTGCACGAGTAGAACATTATTTTGCGTATTGTAAATAGAAAGTGCACGAGTAGAACATTACTTTGTGTATTCGTTGGTATGATAAAGCTTGACGTAGTCCCATTCGTATTCCTTTCTGCCTAGCTAGATACATGTTAATCGTAGTAAAGATGCTCGAGTGTTCCCTACTATTCTTATTTTGTTTATCTCGCATAGCATACGCATAGTGGAAACATAGTGAACACACTGCATGTTGCAAATGTGCAATATGTATGCTATAGAGCTACAGTATATATCCAACATAGGCAACTTTTATTTCAATACATATGCAATAGGTCCACAATATATATACAACATATTGAATTTGCATGTTCAATACGTATGCAATAGGTCCGCAGTATGTATCCAACATACTGAATGTTCCGTTTCAATACATATGCAATAGGTCCGCAATATATATACAACATATTGAATTTGCATGTTCAATACGTATGCAATAGGTCCGCAGTATGTATCCAACATACTGAATGTTCCGTTTCAATACATATTCAATAGGTCCGCAATATATATACAACATATTGAATTTACATGTTCAATACGTATGCAATATGTCCGCAGTATGTATCCAACATACTGAATGTTCCGTTTCAATACATATTCAATAGGTCCACAATATATATACAACATATTGAATTTACATGTTCAATACGTATGCAGTAGGTCCGCAGTGTGTATCCAACATATTGAATGTTGACTTACAATATGTATACAATATGTATACAATATGTGGGCAATATGTCTGCAACATGCCTTCATAGTGTTTGCGACATGCATGGTGCATGTCTCCAACCCTATACTACACATATGTTGAAGGCATATTGAAATAACTCTCTGCATCAGAACTTCAATATGTCTCCAATACGTGAGGGCTCACTTCAATACTATGTTGAACACATGTTGGAGCGCTTGCAGGCATATTGCACACATATTGTAACATTTTGTATTGTATTGAACATGTATTGTCAATACGCGTGCAATATGCCTGCAATATGTGTTCAATACGATGTATTGCACGCGTCCAGAAACGTAGGGAATGGTCACATCGGTGGCAGTCACGATTGCTTAGATTGTGAGTCCCTCGGACGATCACGTCATTGTCGTTGCTATTGGCGGTCCGCTTTTAATCTTTTTGGTAGTATGCCATTTCATGACGGAAATCAGAAGATTCGACAACTGTTGCGTGAAGTACGAATGAATATGTGTGATTTGGATTCTGGTCGTTTTGGCCGTTCTTAATGTCGTTGTGATCTATATAACTGCGATCTGTACGTCACGATCGGTTTGATCGCACTGGCCGCTTTACTTACTCACGGTGGCATTCTGGTCGTTACGACCGTTCTGACGCCTCTATTCGTTATGGCCGTAATCATAGCGGGGCTGCTCGACTTACTGTGGTTGTAATGGTCACATCGGTGGCAGTTATGTTTGCTTAGTTCACGGGTCCCACAGGCGATCGCGTCATTGTCGTTGCCATTGGCGGTCCGCTTTTAGTCTCTTTGGTATTATGCCCTTTTATGACGAACATCGGAAGATTCGACAACTGTTGCGTGAAGCTGGTCATTCTGGCCGTTCTTAATGTCGTAACGATTGACATAACAGCGATCTGTACGTCGCGATCGGTGTGATCGCACTGGCCGCTTTACTCACCGTGGCGTTCTTGGTCGTCACGACCGTTCTGACGCTTCTAGTCGGTATGGCCGTAATCATAGCGGGGCAGCTCGACTTACTGTGGTTGTAATGGTCACAGCGGTGGCAGTTATGTATGCTTTGCGGGTCCCGCAGATCGCGTCATTGTCGTTGCTATTGGCGGTCCGCTTTTAGTCTCTCTGGTGTTATGACATTTTATGCCGACATCGGAATATTCGACAACTGTTGCGTGAAGAAGTACCAATAAATATGTGTTACCTGGATTCTGGCCGTTCTGGGCGTTCTTAATGTCGTCGAGACCGATATAACAGCGATCTGTACGTCACGATCGGTGTGATCGTACTGGCCGCTTTACTTATTGTACTCACGGTGGCGTTCTGGTCGTTACGACCGTTCCGACGCTTCCAGTCGTTCTGGCCGGTATTGTAGCGGGGCTGCTGGACTTAGTGTAGTTGTGATGGCCACAGTTGTGGCAGTTGTGTATGCTTTGCGGGTCCCGCAGATCGCGCGTCATTGTCGTTGCTATTGGTGGTCCGCTTTTAGTCTTTTTGGTACTAGGCGGATCGATCTCAAAAAGAGATCTCCACTAGGCCATCTGACCGTAGAATCATGTGCGCGACAGTGCTTCGCTTTTTGCATCCCAACATGCCATGCCATAACGCGTGGGTGGCGTCGCGGTAAATGTACGCGACTGCAGTGGCACTGTCATCGTTAGCGTCTGGCGATCGTGAGATCGGAAGTTCGTGTGTGTCGCCCGTTGGGATTCGCGCTTTGCTGATTAAGTAAGGTAAGTAAGGTAAGTAAGGTAATTTGGCCAGGTTCCAAATCATAAGGAGCAGAGGTTTATGACATTTTACTACGGAAATCGGAAGATTTGACAAATGTTGCGTGAAGAAAACCCCTGATGCTCTTTATGTGCTCTTTTTGCTCAACGGAAAATTTACCGTAAATAGTCAATCAATCAGCAGCAGCAGCAGCAGCAGCAGCAGCAGCAGCAGCAAAACTCGAATTCCAACGGGCGACACAGTTGTACTTTTGATATCACGATCGTCAGACGCTAACGATAACAGCGCCATTGCATTCGCGTATATTTGCTGCGACGCCATCCACGCGTTATGGCATTTGGCATGGCATGTTATGACGCAAAAAGCGACGCACTGTCGTGCACATGATCCTACGGTCAGATGGCCTAGTGGAGATCTATTTTTGAGCTCTACTGGAAATCGGAGGTGACAGGTATGTATGCATCGCGTCCCTTGGCTGTTCTAGCTGTGCTGTTAAACTTATCTGTTTAGGCCACATCGGTGGTGCAACGGTGTATGCATAAATCAGAAGAGTTGACAACTGTCTCATGAAGAGGTAATTATGACGAAGAAATATGAACATGAAGAAGTAGGACTCCGATTCTGTAAAACTGCGACGGTTCGCCAATTAGGTTTACCGTATAATAATCGAAAGGTTTGCATCAGTTTTCAAAGGCTGCAAGTCATCGTTTGATCAAAGTAATTACTCACCCCGAGTTGGAGTATGTATATCGGCCTGCGTATCTATTCAGATATATAGCAGATTCTGAAATGGCAAGTATATCTAAAATCAGATTATCACTGGCAGACAAAGACGCATATATTGTGCTCCACCAACACTGAAATTGCTACCAGCGCGTTCTTTGCTGGCAATATCATCGCATGCTACTACGGATATATGCACGATACCAACAGGAGATTCCTTGCATTTCATTCTCGTTAATTATTTCATTAAGAAATCGATGGTTTTTCAAAAACGAATATTCATTTTTTCCCCGGAGCGGCGCCTCGCGGCGGGCGATTTGGCTCGCTCCGCTCGCGCTCCGCTACGCCCGCACTCGCGCTCTGCTCGCACTAGCAGTTGCCGCCGCCTTTGCCAACTATCACAAAAGTAGGGATGAACCCCCGGATAATTATCTAACCCAAAACCGTTGTGTTCATGAACATCATGAAATTTAAGAGCCGATGCGCACCATCCGCGCGTGAGGTCGCGACTTCGACGATGTATCCGGCTTGGAAAGACATTTCCAACGATACCCAAAAATCATGTGCGGAAGGTGCGCAATCTGGTATGATTATCTAGAAATGTTGCTTTTTGGGTCAGGTTTTGATCCTGTTCCCCCTGTTAGTCACTTCCAAAGTCAGATCGGAATGGGAGATTAAAATCTAGCGCCTTAAACCGTTCTCAAAGGCGCCCGAGTGAGCGATGTGATACGATACTTTTGTCCGTATACGGTCCATCGATATCGAGGCCATACTGCACGATTCCATCTTAAATCGGTATTCTATTGGCATACGACTGATTGTCGATGTCGCAGGCGGCTTGCGAAGCGAGGTGTAGCAAGCAGTCGGGATTTTTTGTGATATTGTATATGTGCGTGGATATGACGTTTTCCACGTCTCAGATATGCGGAAACTGCCCGAAATTGAAATGGGCCATCTGAAGCATGCCTAGGTTTCATTATCACTTTTACGTGGGAGTTTGGATGATAGAGAATCGTCGAAGATACGTATGTGCCCCATGCCCTATAAATGCTACAGACCTCCTAAACTGACTTATAGCGTTAGAAATGGCGTATTGTGCGTGGGGGTGTTTCTTTTAATCCTGCGAATATGAATGTGTTATAAGTAGCAATTCTCAGGTAATTTCGGGTCTTTACACGTTTCTTGAAATTTCCAAAACCCAATGTAAAGGGTGCGCACTGATCCTAGCCATAATAAGCCGCGCGGTATACAAAAGCTGGAAATTTACCATTACAGCCCTCAGCATTTCAGAGACGTGGAATCCGTCATATATATTTTGCATCGACCCCCGGGACATTGAAATATTTATACGAAGGCCGCGCACATAATATCCAACGTATTGATATCATCAACAAATAACACCTGAGGCACGAGTCTTGTTCTATCAACTGGCGCACGCCAGCATCAATCACAATGTCATGCAAGTCACCGTTGCACGTGACTGTAAAAAACATCGTGATGCCGCTACTCTGTCAGGCCATGGAATATATAACATACAACGACACAAGGTATATATATATATATCATTGTGCCAATTCATGCTGAGTACAAACAGCGTTTCTCATGGCACAAATTGGTGCATCAGTGTACTAGATATGGAATACCGATTCGTTTTGAGACTTGCAATGTCAGTTTTGGCAACTGAGTATCAAGTGCGCCAAGGCCTAGAGTATACGATAAACTCGATTCATTTCACATACGTTGTGCATCTGGCGCAATATCCATAATATCAATACATCGAATTTGAGTGAAAAATCGCGGTCTTCACACACAATTCGGCGGTCTGCAAACTGGACAACCATCGCAGTTTGCACATGGCCTACCAGGTTGGCAATCTGGGCACAGAGGGCAACCGCAATCCTGCCCTTTCCTTACTCCACAGAAAGTTGAGCCTTGGAATGCACAGCCGCAGGACCGATGAGGCCCGAGACAAACGTAGCAGAAATGGTGACCACAAGATGGGCACCCGGTGCCTGGTTTGATGTGATGGCACGCATGCCCTCGGTAGTGAATGATACCCTGAGAGCACTTGGGGCATTGTTTTCCCTGATCAAGCAACCTTTGTGTGGCTGCATCAACCTCTTCCCCCCGATGCTCAGCACAAGTCATCCCGTTGTGCCAGCGGCAAGCACAGTCCAAGCAAACGCGCTTGCTGCAAAAAGGATTTCTACACCGAACACCCTGAGGGAAGTTCCTTTCTTCATTTGGAGGAATGACGATCGGATAGTCTGGGCTCTTGCAGCAAGGGCATATGAAAAACTCGCCGACGGTCTTGTAGAGGTGAAATTTGGTAAATTTGCTCAAAATTGAGCTTTCCACAAATAAAGACTCCACGATGTCAGGTTTCAACACGACGTCGCAATTGTCGATTGGATGGTTCGGACATTTGATTGGAAAGTTGTTGACGTCTTCCATCTTGGCATTGAGTGTCGCTTTCATGCAGCTATGGCACATGTGATCCGCGTGTTGGCATCCCGTGAAGGCCATCAGAGTCGTGCATGTATTGAAGCACGTGTTGCACTCGCCATGTGTCAAAGTGACACCAGTGCTGCCTGTTAAGCTCATAACCATCTCTGGCATAAAACGAATGTAATCGTCCATAGACTCAATCTGGCTTGCATTTAAAGACTGGAGGTGAGGGGAAATTTGATGTGTGCTGGTTGTTGTCGCAGTCGCCGGCGCGCCGCTGGTGGTTGCACGTGGTGTTTGCCGTGTGCCACTTGTCGTCACAGTCGCCGGTATTCCGCTGGTAATTGCACGTGGTGTTTGCTGTGTGCCGCTTGTCGTCGCAGTCGCCGGTGTTCCGCTGGTGGTTGCGCACGGTGTTTGCCGTGTGTCGGGTTGTGATGTTAATATTGAGGCCAAAATGTAGAGTAGGCCAACAGCAAGCCAACTGGCCACATAGCCTGTCCCCCCACCAACTTGCGACCATGCTGCCCCTGCGCCTTGGAGTGTTGCCTGCAGTGTAATCGTCACCAACTTTTGAACAATTAGGTACAGCATCTCTGCTCCGCTCCTCATCCCCTCCAGCACATAGCCCGCGCCCCTGCTGGCTTGCGACCATGCTGCCCCTGCGCCTTGGTGTGTTGCCTGCAGTGTAATCGTCACCAACTTTTGAACAATTAGGTCTCTAGTTGGAGACTTGCTTCGCGTTGCATCATTCTCAAGCCACCAATCAGCCGCTACGGTTGGAGACTTGCTTCGCGTTGCATCTTTCTCAAGCCACGAATCAGCCGCTCTGGTTGGATATTTGCTTTGCGTCGTATCATTCTCGAGCCACCGCCTAATCAGCCGCTTTATGGTTGGAGGCCTGCTTCGCGTCGCATCATTCTCAAGCCACCAATCAGCCGCCTGGTTGGAGACTTGCTTCGCTGCTGTATCATTCTCAAGCCACCAATCAGCCGCTCTGTTGGAGATTTGCTTTGCGTCGCATCATTCACGAGCCACCACCGCCGCTCTGGTTGGAGGCTTGCTTCGCTGCATCATTCAAGCCACCAATCAGCCGCTCTTGGTTGGAGACTTGCTTCGCGTTGCATCATTCAAGCCACCAATCAGCCGCTACGGTTGGAGGCTTGCTTCGCGTTGCATCATCTCTGCCACCAATCAGCCGCTCTGGGTTGGAGGCCTGCTTCGCGTCGCATCATTCAGCCACCAATCAGCCGCTATAGTTGAGGCTTGCTTCGCAAGCAATCATTCGAGCCACCAATTCGGCTGCTCTGGTTTGAGACTTGCTTCGCGTTGCATCATTCCTTTCAAGCCACCAATCAGCCACTTGGTTGGAGACTTGCTTCGCTGCATCATTCTCAAGCCACCAATCAGCCGCCTGGTTGGAGTGCGCCTGCTTCGCGGCCGCATCATTCCTGCCACCAATCAGCCGCCTAGTTGGAGGCTTGCTTCTATGCTGTATCATTCTCGAGCCACCATCGGCCGCTCTGGTTTGGGACTTGCTTCGCGGTATCATCTCTGCCACCAATCAGCCGCTCTGGTTGGAGACTTTACTACACACCCTCCAGCCACCACCGCCGCCGCTTTGGTTGGAGATTTGCTTTGCGCGCATCATTCTCAAGCCACCAATCAGCCGCTCTGGTTGGAG
>LGRX02035463.1:65411-92146 GCA_001247695.2 Cymbomonas tetramitiformis
CTGCTGGCTTGCGACCATGCTGCCCCTGCGCCTTGGTGTGTTGCCTGCAGTGTAATCGTCACCAACTTTTGAACAATTAGGTACAGCATCTCTGCTCCACTCCTCATCCCCTCCAGCACATAGCCCGCGCCCCTGCTGGCTTGCGACCATGCTGCCCCTGCGCCTTGGTGTGTTGCCTGCAGTGTAATCGTCACCAACTTTTGAACGCCCGGGTACCGCATCTCTGCTCCGTTTCTCATCCCCTCCAGCACATAGCCCGCGCCCCTGCTGGCTTGCGACCATGCTGCCCCTGCGCCTTGGTGTGTTGCCTGGCAGAAACCCCTCGCCATGTCAAAGCAATGAACATATTCGGCAGGCGCCGACGCATTTGGTAGAAGCGTGCGTGCTGATGGCATTCACTGGGCAAAAAAAAAAGTCGCCCTCATTATAATTACCATGGAAATAAACAAAGACGCATTCCACACCGGCAAAAACTCCCGGAAGCAGAAGCGATACAAATGCCTTCAAAGGCATAGGGATGTTACTCGGAGTCTCTGCCTCCTGCTGAATTGCAACATTGTTATGTATAGTCGAATATGAGGTATGTATTAGGACATCGTAGGGCACTGAGAAACAGTCGTGGGAGTGGATTGTATGTATATAGAAATCTCCACATACCCAGGGCATCAAAACCAAACGAAGAAAATGGACCACCTACTTACACAGCAAAAGGAAGGGAGCATCTTACCTCATACCCATGCTTGCACAAAGCATGCAGCTTCGAAGCTGACGCAAACATGGATTCTGCGACGCCATAGGATAGGTCCTCAAGCGGACCAACAGTGACATGGCCGTTGTATGTCAGGAACCCTCTGTCTTTATCAGCAACATACCACACCTGAGGGAGGCTGTGGCGGGCACCCTGGACCTGCAGATTATGCACACACCATACCAGACATGTTTTGAGTGATGCGCCATCGAATTTGAACTTATCTACACAGACGATGCTGTATGAACGGCATTTTCCAAGCTTGTCAACTTCAAGTACTGACGATGCCCCGTGATTTTGCTCGTCACGAGCTTAGTAGTGAAAAATTCTTAAGGATGGCCTAGCCTTCAGGGCTGACTCAGACGAAGTAGCAACTGGAGGAGCATCCCACACTGTTTCCCTTGAACACACGCTCAGGACACCCGTAAGAAGTGGTTGAAAGCCTCGGCTCAAGTCTGGTTGGCGACCACAGATATCAGGTACAAGAAGTGTGCAGTGCATGAACGTGATAGGCTCTATGAGTTGTCGTCTTCACCTCAAGTTGCAGTCGCGCGAGCCTGGAAAACTTGACCTTAATTTCGTGTTCCATCAACGAGATGTCTTTCTTCAACTGAAGTAGTTCCTGTTCTCTGGACGCGAAAGGCACCGCGCCATCTGCGCCAGACTGCGGCCCGCAATCCTGGAGGAAACGTACAAGCATTTCGTGCATCAGGCGCAATATGTCACACTGAACCAGCGAGACGAAAGACAAAGTTCGACACAAGTCTTGTTCTATCTCACGGAAGCTGGAGATGGCCCGGGCACCAGAGTTCAGGCCCCTACTGCACCAGTCCTACCAAAGCTCTGTGTTGTCGATATCCGCACCGTTGTTGTCGCAGTGGCTGGTGTTCCGCTGGTGGTTGCACGTGGTGTTTCCTGTGCGCCGCTTGTTGTCACAGTCGCCGGTTTTTCGCTGGTGGTTGCACGTGGTGTTTGCCGTGTGCCACTTGTCGTCGCAGTCGCCGGTATTCCGCTGGTGGTTGCACGTGGTGTTTGCCGTGTGCCACTTGTCTTCGCAGTCGCCGGTGTTCCGCTGGTGTTTGCACGTGGTGTTTGCCGTGTGCCACTTGTCGTCGCAGTCGCCGGTATTCCGCTGGTGGTTGCACATGGTGTTTGCCGTGTCCCACCTGTCGTCGCAGTCGCCGGTATTCCGCTGGTGGTTGCACGTGGTGTTTGCTGTGTGCCAGTTTGTGGTGTTAATATTGCTGTCAGAATGTTGGTCACCAACTTGTGTAGCACTTTTCCTCATCGTTTTCAAGACAGAAGTCGTTGAGTATCGCGCATTCCCTTCGAGCCACAAGGCTGCAAAACTCGCTAAGGATCCTACATCGTATCTCGGCTCTTGCCAGCGTTTATTCATGCCTCAGCGGTATGTCGACTCACCTCGCTTAGACAGAACGACTTGTCAGCCTTGATCAGATCGTCCACCTGCACAGTGTAGACGCACCCACCATTCAGCAAAGCTCCAGCTACCACTGTAACGATTGGTGACATATAATCATGTTAAATAAAGCAATTTACTGGCCTCCGGTGGATGAGCTTTCGCCTCTGCACAGCATGAGATGTGCAGCGCCAATACAGAGTGATACCTTGTCAGGTGCGAGAGAGGTAATGCGCAGCACCGAGGACATTGGCATACAAGTTATCAAGAAAATTGCAATTCTTGCTGGCGACATATTCTCTTTGTGGTTCGTCTTTTCGGATCGAGCACAAGAAACCTGCACGTGGTCTCCAGGGCCACCGCTCACCACCCCGCTCACCACCTGCTCTGCCTCAAGGCTGTGCGTTTTCCTGGTACATGCTATCGCTTCTGACTTATATGTGGATTTCCTGATAGATATCCTGGAGCTGATTCAATTAATGCAGTAGCAGTGGTATCAGGGACTCGATAGCAAGCGGGAGCTAAGTGTCTAACGGAAGCTATGATGTCTGCCCAGTAACCTCAGAGCAGAAAGGCAGTATCAGGTGTGCACCTCAAGGTGTCGGACAAGCGACATCGGGGTATTCACAAGAATGCAGTGGGTCACTTACCTATGCAGAAAGAAGAGAATACAGCTGAAGTAAGTTTTGCGGGCTTTGCTTTCGCCGATTGTGTCACTCTCGAAAGTTTTGCAAGCGACTTCAAGTCTCTGCCGCTAGAATTTTGCGCGCGTACACGTCGATTGTGCGTGCTGAAACGCTCTTGGCTAGCTCGCTGGTGCGAAATGCATTCCATCTTGATACAGGGCGCTTCGGGGAACGTCTTGTCGTTGTTGATTACTGCACTCTACACCAAACGAAAGACGTAAGTCTAAGTGCAGCAGTCGAGTGCAAAAGAAAGCGAGTCGAACGGAACCGGAAGTGATGAGCAGGCGAGCGCGAGCGCAGGCGAGGGCGCGACTTTCAGTTTGTACATTAGTAGGCTACGATTGCGCCTACAGTACACTATAGTTTGGCTATCATTGGCTATGATTGGCTAACTTTGGCTATCCGATTTGAGATTATGACAGCCCTGTCATCGGGGGGTATGTGGGGGTGTCTAGGGGTCTCACAAATCAAGATTTGCCGATTTAATCGACGAGGGGGGGTCCCCTACGTTGACCCCCCAAAATTTCAGTAGGTTTTAGGGTTCAGGGTTTAGGTTTCAAGGAATTGCGTCAGAATTACGTCAGAAAGTGGGGTCGACGACAATTTCGGTCAAACTATGCGGATACGACGACACAGATACAGAATACACGACTTTTTCAAAAGTTTTTTTTGAAATCACTCGGCATCAAAACTTGTTGGTATGATGCCGTGCCTATATGAGAAAATTTTATAAATGAAGGTGTATCCTGTATGCGTGTATCCTTTTTTGACAATGAAAAAGACATGTCAAACTTTATAATGTGATATTTTTCTAAAAACTAGGTAGCGGTATATAGACACAAGTCACTAGTTTTCTGAAAGAATTCTCTCTATCTGCAACATTTAGGGTCTCATTGTCAAAAAGGATACACGGATACAGGGAATACACGTGGTTTTCAAAAGTATTTCTGAAACGTTCACTCGCTATCAAAAGTTGCTGGATTTGACACTGTGACACCCGGAACTGTCACATGTCACTTCCTATAGTAGGCTGGGTGACCGTCACCAGTAGACGGGAAACACCCGTTAGGTATTTATGTTATATCTCTCTTTATCAAGAGAGGCTTTTACCGTTCTGATTCCGTAACCCTTTTACTCAGGGTTTATCTCACCGGTTAGATATATATATTACCGCCGAACTATATATCTGCCAGGCTTGCCCCCACTTGCGTTTTATTTAGCCACTGCGAGATTGCCACTATGAGTGGCTAAGCTCGGACGCCTGGGATGGAGTGAGGCGCTCCGCGCGTGAGAACGCCGGCAGTCACGGGTATGGCCTAAATTTTGTTGGTTGATTTACGGCACGCCGCGCCGGTTGAAGAGCAAATTTTCTTGCGGGATTTAACGTTGGACTGGTCGTTTGCGTTCTCTGGTTGGATCCCACACCGTTGCGTATTGGCTGCATGTTCCACACGACTTATCGGATTTATTTGGTCTCTCACGGCTGCTGTATCGGCGACCCGCACGTTTCTTGGCCGCCCACGACGACTGCCTCTCATGTTCCTTTGCCTCACTCCGCCCCTTCAGTCCTTCTCATCATGGTTGCTTCTACTCGAGCCACCGCTAGCATGGCGAATCGCCGACGCGCATTATCCACGATTTTTTATTCAGCAGCTGCGAGGCACGCCAACACTCCAGCCACGCCGCCGGCAGCACAGCCGGCTACCAATTCGGCAGGTGCTACGTTCCTAGCCTCGGTGCGTACGCTTCAGAGGGAACACTTCGACATGAAGGTCTCCAAGACCGTTCGTCAAAGTTGTTCGAGGACAAGAACGGACGATTTTCCGGGACTGAGTGCCACGCATCCGCGCTCTTCGCCAGGATGGTCTCTGCGCTCCAGACGGCATTTGTCACGGAGGACATCGGCTTCGCGCCAAGGCATGGTATCGAAACTTTTCGACCGTATCGATAGTTTTCGATAAGTTTCGAATGAGTATCGATCGATATGAATAAGTACTGTGTGAATATCAATCGATATGAATAAGTACTGTGTGCATATCAATCGATATGAATAAGCGCGATGCCAACATCAATCGATATGAATAAGTTCAATGTTGATATCAATCAATATGAATAAGTGCACATTTTTTTCCACGTATCGATATATTGATATATCAATATGACCTGAGTGCACACAACATTGCAAGCAAATACACAAGGCAGTGAAAAAATAATAATGAATTAGACCATACAATGCTATCTAGAACTCTACAGTGTGTTAAGGCATGCTATCATGGAATGCTCAATTGTGCCTTCTGTAAGGCCTTTCCTTAAGTCAGAATGTATGGCCCCCACCTTAGAGAAGGCGCGCTCCACACCTGCCTGCTGGATGGAACTTGATGTGACGGTGCGGTTGCGGCTCATATATTATGGCCCCCCTATGACGCTAGGAGGTACGTATACCAGGATCTGAATATGGGTGTTCGACCAACATGAATCCAATATTTGGGTAATCTAAGATCGATTAATCGATACTCATATCGATTAATCGATATGGCCAATCGCGGTACTTTAATTTCGTATGATCGATCGATATGAATAAGTGACCTGGAGGTATCAATCGATATGAATAAGTCCCCAAGGGGTATTCGATCAATATGAATAAGTAGTCCAAGGGTATCGATCAATATTCAATATTTCGATATGTACCAAATTCATATCAATAAATAAAAATTAATCGAAATATCGATAGTATCGAAACTATTGAATATCGATACCATGCCTTGCTTCGCGCCCCTTTTCCTGCTGGACGATGCTACCCTACCCGTCCGTGTGGAGGCCACGGCTTGCTGTTCTCCGCGCTCGAGCTAATGGTTGATCCCGCGTCGCCCGCAGCGGACTGGATGGACTCTTCGCACTCCAGCTTCCCGTCCGACGGTAAGCGCGTACTGCTTGAGTTTGCCCGTCGCATGATCCCCGCGGGTGACCCCTTTCAGGGTCAGGCGGACATGTTGGGCATCCGCATCTCTGCGGGCGTGGACCCGCATGACAAGATCGGGGACTTCAACGCCGCTCTAAAGGCCGCGAGGACGCGAGCGACGCTCCTGGACGAGGACGTGAAGGCGCTGTTCATCAAGGCCCTCGACGCCACCTTCTACCAGCCGGTGGTGTCCCGGTTGCTTCTCCACGATCAACGTGCCGCTCACGACCTCCTCACAATTCAACAATGGGTGCGTGAGTGCTACTCCGAGCACGTGCGGGCGGGCACCGCCACGGCGTCCGCACACCGGTACTCTCATGGCACGCATTTCATGGAGGGGGACACCGATGACTCCGGTGGGCCCGGTGAGCTCGCGGACTTGAGGACCATGGTCCTCGACTTGAAGCGGCAATTGGCCGCGTTTGTCGCACCCGACCGGTCCGAGCCGGCCACGCGCGGGTACACTCCCCGCGCAGACAAGCCGGACCGCTGCATCAAGACCCGCTTCGCGACCACGCCCCTCCCCAAGGGGGGAAATTGGTCTCAATCCATCTCCAAGAAGGTCGCCTTCCATCGCGACACCGGTGCGACCGTTCCCTATTGCCAAAATCAGGTGTGCGCGAGGCGCGGCATTGGCATCGGGACTGCCCGAACGGGGGCAGGACCGGGCTCTCGGCATACGCTTTCGCTGAGGAGGCCGAGAACTCGGTGTTGGCCGTGAAATTTCAACATGCCATCGACCACGACGACGCCGAAGAGTTCGACGCCCTCTGCATGCTCGCGGGTGGGAAGCCGGACATCTCACCAGTTAGATATATATTACCGCCGAACTATATATCCACTAAAAGTTCTAGGTAAATATGATGCCGCGAGTCTATATAGAAAAAGTTTATAGGTCGTGATAACTTTCGATATTCTGGGTACCTATGATCAGTGCAGCAGATTCCAGAACCCACGCTGGATGGTTGGTTATTCTGATACTCAAGTACGATACGGTTCTATAGGTTACTTTGACACCCTCAGTCGATTGAAACCAGATATGGGGCGGTTCAGAGATCCAGATTCAGATCTAATTCCCCCAGTCATACCATACACTCAGGACTATGCTCCACCCATAATAACCGATCCAGATGACAACCAGATATCAACACTTGCATTCACAACACCCTCAGTTCCATCAGCATATATTCCAAAGGTGAAAATGAATACACCTAAGGAATTTAGGGTTGGGCAGGATGCAGAGGTCTGGCTGGAGACAGTGGATAGATACTTTGAATTCACATACCCAGGAGCAGAAGATAAATACCTCATCACAGTATTCCTAACACTCTTGCAAAATAATGACAGACACTTCTTTCAGGTAGTGGCAAAATCACCGACAGTCACGTTTGCAGAAGTCAGGATCACCTTCCTCCGACAGTTTGGGAATCCCCATAAGCAGTTAGTAGCGAAGAGACATTTGATGGGATTTGAACAGGGCAATTTGCCATTCTCAGATTATCTCAGGACATTTACCTCACTTGCTTCATTGGCAACAGTCAGCCTGGATGAAGACATTCTGGTCAAGGATCGTTTTATCAACAATATGGATTCATCCCTCAGACAAGAGTTCCACCTCAGATATCTCACAGAGGCAGAAAGGAATAGTCTTTCGTGGTCAGAAACCACAAAGATTTTGCTCGATTTGAACTATGTAGTTTACACGGAGCAATCAGAAACCCTACACTAATATAAGGGTCAGAAGGAACGGTCAGGAGGACCTGCCAAAAAGGATAAGGAGTTCAGAGGTCGTGATAACAAGCCTTATGATCGCAGTAATCAGAATCGGAATTTCAGTAACAATTTCCAGAAAGGAAGGAAAGGAACAGGCAAGGGATCAGTCAAAGGAAAAGGAAAAGGAAAAGGAACAGCATCAAATTCTTCATCTTTCCAGTCTTGTGAGCGTTGTGGTCGTACGAATCACAGCAAAAAGGATTGCTTCTCCACCAGGACAGCAGATGGGAAACCAATAAGAGGCAATCCTCCAGCTCAGAATCCATGGTATCAGAAGGGAGGACAACAACAACAGCAGCAATAGTATAATCAGGGTGGTAAAAGCGAGTCTGATAAGCTCCTAAAAACAGCCAACACCCTGGTTAAGGAGATACAGAAACAACAGAGTATTAATGCAGCAATAGCACAGCCAACTCCAGCTCCAGCTCCAGCTCCAGCTCCAGCTCCTCAGGGAAACTCCCAGGGTACTGTACAGGTACCACTGATGAGAGCACCCAACGGGGGATAAATCAGCCTGTACATGCCACTGAAGCAAGTGGTCAGATAGAGAGTATATCAGAAGAAGTCCTATCCAGTCTGACATTTCAGTTTCAGCAGATGGAAATTCCCTCTGCCGTATGAAATGAAATATATACCTGTCAGGTTTGGTGCCCTAGAACGCAATGGAACCCCTTGGTGGTTTGGCAGTTTTGAGTTTATTGGGTATATTCAAATCCCCGCTCGTCCGTTTTTCGGATACTTCGCTCGTCCAGGCCTTGCGCTTTGGAAGGTTCTCTAATAAAATTGGTTTTAGCAATATTGTTATTTCGGTGCAAAGTGTGGTGCGTGCGAGCGCGCATGACGAGAGCCTCTCGGATTTTAATAATGTCATGGCATGGCTATCGTTCAAAATGAATTAAGACCTAGGGTACCAGCGTAGCGTGCAGTCGCGACTGCAAACTGAGCTGATGCGGCAGCGAACTGGCTCAATTACGAGCTCAACCAAACGATACCAGTGTTATTATTATAGGTAGTATTCAACTCGTTACGAATGTAGTTTTCAAATTTGTTTTCCTATATAATGCAATTTTAACTAATAACGGCCATGGGGTATGCAAGCGGGTGAAACGCTGGGAGTTGATGGCGAGAGAGCGCGATTGAGCTGTCCCCAATCGAAAGGGATGCCGTTCCATTATTCGCATCGAAGGGTCTCCCTTCATTTGGGGCCCATTGTCACATGAAATACGTTGTCGGTTTCGCAGAGGCGCTACTCTTCTGCAAACGTTGCATGGCCGGATGCGTAGTGGAGGGTTGGGGACTTGTTCAGTGAGGGATATCCTCGGATGAGTGTTATATAATGCGGCCCGAGTATCGAAAAAGGTATCCCCAAACTGCCAGAATAAAAGTCTATTCTCCAAAATCCGATTTCTACTCCCCAAATATTTATACTTTCGATGGAGGTTGTCGATGCAGCAACAACTGTACTGCACACAGGAGAACGAGTGCATCCCTAGAGTTGCTCGAACCCCCCTCCCCCCTATAAAAACAAAACAAACATATGCATGCCGACAATGTTGCATGTTTAAATTTGATGCATGGCATATTTGTATAGCAAGTTGAAAACTTCGATTCTTTCTTATAGCTACACCACTTAATGTGAAGGTTTCAAAGCATGCTATAATCCTTTCTAGAAAATACGCTTGGCGCTGGGGGTGCACTGATTTCCTGCTGCGAGGATCTATGTGGGTGTGGCCGATCCGTCGGTGGCGTGCGTATATACTTATAGAACGTGGCACATGCAATCAGTATAAGACAAACAGCCATCACGCGGGTGAATGTGATATTTGAAACAAACGTGTCCCAGGCAGATTGTTCTGCGATAATTTCCCCACAACATTTTTCAAAAAAGTTAGTTCAAACCGAAGCTTTGAGTGGAATTCCACAAAGGGCAAAGTGCAGATCGAACCCTTAAACCCCTGGTATGCAACTATGCCACGGATGCAATCATCTGAAACCGAGGTCAGCAATTTGCTCCGCAAGGCAAGCGGAGATCCTCCATGCCAAGCGAAAACGTACATACCATGCAAAGCAAATGCATCACTCATGCCTAGGCGCGACCAAAAACAGGACACACAAACCAATTGCATCAGTCACATGTGCACGGCAAAATGCTTAAAAGGTCGCTGGGAATTCAGCAGTTGGAGAAGCTGGGGATTCAAGTCGTGGGATGAGTGGGTTCAACACGCGTCGCTTCTCGCATCCTCTTGGCTGCGCGCACCCTAGCCCATGAGGTAGGCAGCGCCCCACGTCCTCAAGCACACCGCATCCTCTTGGTGAATGTCGATGTGCTCAGCACAACATGGATGGGCGATGGGCCTGAAATGCATGACTGAGTTCAAGGGCAAGCGCTTGTGAAGCGAGCACATGCCATTTGAATCTCTTCGTGAGAGCATGGGCAGTCACGCCAATATGACCATCCCTGAGGGTACAGTGTGTCGCCCCTCTTACCTTCATTAGAATCTGGACTACTCGGCTGTTCATATTCACGATAATCCCCGTACCTCCAAGTGGGCTGATACATAATAGGCTGCGGAGGAGGCCGCGGAGATCGAGGAGACTTGGGCGGTGGGGTATGCGCAGCACCCAAGTCGTAGTCATATTCATTGACCGAGTACGAGGGCGCAGCAGTAAATTCCTTCTTAAGCTTCGTGGTTGGGGCTTGTGTTGGATATTGCGGTCTCTCTGTTGGGGTTAGAGAGGAGGGCTTGGAGGGGTCTCGCCGGGGGAATGATCCAGGTAGATCGGCTGTGCCATAATCCGTCGCTGCCCCGTAGCTATAATCCTCCCCCCCCTCGGAGTATTCGCATGACTCCGTCATTGAGGGATCCAAGAACGAGCTCCAGGCGGTCTGCCGCAGCGCTGCGGTCATGCTCGCTGAGTCAGCGTCTAGCCGCAGAATGCTTGCCACCTCGCGCAGGCCCGACACGAACGCGCCGTGCACCGTCCCGTGCATTGCGGCGCACGTTGCCTCCCCTGCCGCCAGCCTCCTCACCCAATCTCTTAGCGTTGGCGCGCCTACATCCTGAACACACTCGATGCGCACGCCCATGCTCTCTTGGATATGTGGGCTCGCATATGTCTCCCGGCGTAGAGCATCAAACTGAGTCGAGCCACGTGGCAGAGAGCTCCCAAGGTGGCTCAAATCCACGAGACGCGCACTCGCGAATGGGATCGTGAGGAATCGAACGGATGAGCTAGGTACTCCGCGCACGCCGCTGCCATCCAACGTCAGGGTTGACTCCCGACTTCCCAGAACACATGGCACAGGGATGAGGGGAGGCGCGGCGCCCGCGGGAACCTGCGAAAAACAGCCGAGAGTCTGACTGCGCCCCACCCAGGTTTGACATGTCCTTATCGGTGCTCTTCACGGAGAGATACGAGTATGTGCCCCTCGCAAAGGGGTCCTCATCCCAGCGCGGCTCGTACACTGCCACCGGCTCTGGAGCGTACGGAAACCCAGTCTTCACCGCATCCATCGCTCTCGCTTCGATGGGCTCCTCCCCGGTCTGCCGCCTCCCTCCACACCCGCCAGCCTCACGTGCCTGCGCCGCACCAAGTACAAATTGCGCTCCGCACGCCCTTCTTCCCACAGAGCCCCTTGGCGCTCCTTCCCACAGGGCCCCTTGACGCTTGGCGCTCCTTCCCACAGGGCCACGTGGCGCTCCTTCCCACAGGGCCCCTTAGCGCTCTTGAGATCAGCATTTTATCCGAGCCCCAGGGGCGCGTGGAAGACTGGGGATGGGGGGGAGAGTGGCCAAAGAGGGTAGAGTTTAGCAACACCTCAGGATCAAGACCCGTGATGCAAAGCACGTGGGCGGAAGAAGCACGTGGGTCATTATGCAGTATGCTTGGATTGGTCACATAAATCAGTTGGCCAGCACCCTCAGCCGTGTCGCCATAAACCTCGAAGCCTATGAATTGAGGAGACCAGAACGAGTTGTTGAAGGCCAAGAAGACGCTTCGCCGTGCACCCTCCTGGACACGCCCAGGCACCCCGGTCACCCCCTGATCAAGCGACCGCTGGTTCTGTGCCGCTTCGCAATTGTCTCCTCTGGCCGACCTCTGGCCGACCTCTGGCCGATTTGCGATGACAGATGTGCACCAACGGCGCAATGGCGGACAATTCGATGACCGCAATGTGCGGCTGTGGAGAAGAATTAGTGGAGCAAATGCATGCTCGCCACAGCATGGACCCCTTGGAAGCAGCTGAGCCACCTTCGTCACACAAACTGCACCCATCCCGGCACTAGACATTCAAGTGGTCGGCAGAAATGAGAAACCCAACCTTGCACCACGCCTTGACAATAAAAGGGGACCCCTCAGGCTCACCCCGCAGGGTGGAGCTCCAGCAGCTCGTGGAAATATGCTGTGGGGAGTGAGAGCAGCGAGGGGATCTCACTGCAAGCACGTGGATGGCGCGCAGCTTGGACAGTGTCAAAGAGGGCAAGAACTTCACAGTGTTCGCCTTCAGCACACCGAGGGGCACTGTGAAGATGGCCGCTGCATAGTTCTGTGGCGAGCCACTCGCAAAGGATAGCGTCACGCCCGCGGCTCCGTGGTACACCTGAGAAGCCCCCACTGCGCGTCACGCCTGAGCCTCCATGCCCACCTGAGAAGCCCCACCGCCAGTCACGCCCAGTCCACTACACCTGAGATCACTTCTGCGCATCACGCCGCGCTCCGTGCCACCTGAGATCACTCACTGCGCATCACGCCCGAGCCTCCATGCCACACCTGAGATCACTCACTGCGCGTCACGCCCAAGAGCAACTGACCGGGAGGTGGGCAGCCAGGGCAGGTAATACGCGATAGAAGTTTACTACTCTCCATTTATGCATGCATAATGTCGCAGTAAAGGCGGCTATTGGCTCGTGCAGATGCAGACCCTAACTGGGCACTTCTCTGGGGCGCGCCGCTCTCCCTCGGAGGGTCTGCACACACCACAGGTAGCGCGCGTGGCGCACGTGGCCGGGCTGTTGCGTTCAGCTCGCTGGCCGCTGAAAAGGACGGGATGCACTCCCCCCTGACCGCCATCGGATGAGTCCTCCGGGGGTTGCTCATATGTCACTGTGGTGCGAGACTGATACCTGCGTGATCTCCTTGTTGAATTGTATGTCCAAGCCCTCTGCGAGTTTATCGATCACACTTGTGTATCCGCCGACAACGATCCTAGCATCACGACCCACAAACACGGATAAAATGTTGTTGATGAACTCTCAGGGCCTAGAAAGAACCAGCCTTTCCTTTGTCACCAGGCGCAGCAGGAAGCAGCTGGGTTCAGAGCTCTGCGGCTGCAGAACACCCGGGCGCGGATCGACTCTAAGAAGTGCCTGAGGCCGATTTAATCATTAGAGTGCTGAACAAGGGACGGCGGCAAACGAAAACACTGTTGGATCTCGTGATCGATGTGCATTAGATTCGTTTACTCACCGATTGGTTGCAGGATTGAAGCGCGGAGGACTCGCAAGAGTATGGCAGGACAGATTCCCAGCGGTAGCGCCCTCGTCAACTAGCTTTCGGAGCAAAATGTGCTTCATCATAGCTTGTCTGTCGTCGTCGTAAACTGTACCGCTCAAGTCCTTCAAAGCGGATTTGACGCTCGTGCGAGAGTGGCAAGATTCACTTTGTGCGTTGTTTGCCCAGTCTTCGAAGTCGGCATCGCCCTGAGAACGTGGGAACGAAGGGCCCGTCTGCCTAAATTTCGATGATAGCAGGGAAGGGGGTCAAACAAATCCGAGGCGAACGTCAGGGAGAATAGGCAGTCCTCGGAAAAATGTGAGCTCCAATAATCGTGGTACACAGGGGTTTCAGGAGCTTCAACGTGGCAGCCAGGGTCGTCCAGGGGTTGCACGTGGCAGGGAGGGGTTTCAAGGGCGTGCACGTGGCGGGGAGTGGCGTTAAGGCTCAAACAGGAGGCCGAGGGCCGCCTCTGAAAGACAAGACGGAAGTTCTGAATCTCAGTTGCAGGAAGATAGATGTTGGCAGGTGTTTTCGGTTTTACCTTGCTCCGGAGGAAGCTCGGCACGGGCGAACTCCCGGCAGACACGTGCGACCAGTCGTGGCCAAGCGGTCGCGTAGTAAGCAGACCAAACGAATTACAGAAGTCTTGAATAGGCTGTGGAATACTGTCGTACAGCCACTGTGCTCCCGTATCTACACCAATAAACCTGTTATCCACTTCGTCGTCGGAACCGATCTTGTGCACGCGTCCTCCCTTACGATTCCGTGCTTCCAGAACGACAACGCTGCAACCCATGGATTTAAGAGCAGCCGCTGCAGTAAGTCCACTTATACCTGCGCTCAGAACAGCGATAGCTATCAGGAATCGTGACTAACAGCTGAGATATGGCACGTACTTAAGGGCCAACCCTACCGCGCATAACCAAAAAAACATGGCGCCAACTAGAAGGGCCAGACGGGACGTGCGGATCGCACCAGCACCGACGACAGCGATAGGCTGGTCGCCGTGGCATATTTGCTGTGGTTCGCCATACACGATGCGGGGGTACTGGTTGTCCCCAAAGAACGCTCCGGTCAACAACAAGCCACAATGGGATATATTACAACAGACGGCGTCGCACAAGACTTTGCTCCCTCTCCTCTGAAACAGCGCCTTGAAGGAAAACGCCAACACATGCAGACGCAGGCGGCGGGACAAGAATATGTATGTTCGTCAAAATATTTCTGCAAGGCAAAGGGCCACACACCTGCAGAGAGTAAAAAATGGAGAGAAGGGAGGTCAGAGTCACGAACATGGCGAGAGTGTGAAAAAATTCAGGTGGTATGTATATTGTGACTGCACGCAAAACTCTGCGGTGGATTGAACTGTGATATACAATCCAGTATAACTGCGCGTACTCAAATAATAAACCTAGCGTTATGGTTTACTTAAACCTTATGCTCGTTTTCTGAAAGAAAAGCCGATACATGTATGAGGAAGCAGAAGCAGTCCACTATAGTTAGCCAACGATTACACGTTCAGCACCAAGCGTAGCAAACAACATATTTACATTTTCCCCTTGTTAGCTTGTATTAGGTAAGACATTATATATATATATATATATTTCATTCGAATGAAAAGTGTTTTTGAGGCCGTAATCCTCTTTGGTCGTGTGCAGTTGTTTTTTTTCTTCGTTTGGCCTCTTGATGACGTTTCTATGACGTATGAGGGTTCAGGTTCTGCCTTCTCCTGCGCTGGTGTGATGACAAAACTGAAAACTCTCCAGACTCAACTGTTGAACTGCTGTGCAAAACGGCTCATGAAGATGATTCATGATAGTCATACGATAGTCATAGTGCTAGTGCCTGAATATACTACTAAAAAATAATTAATTAATTATAATAGTCTCCGCAGCAGAGTCAGCTCAATCTAACGATGACAATTGCCCCGATTCTCCGGGCGGGGGGGCCGGGACCCGGGAGCGGGGAGCTGGGGCGTGTTCCAATGTTCATGCACAATCGTGGTCGTTAGATTATGATGACTCTGCGGAGACTATGTGTAATGTTTTCCGGTTCACCGCACCGCACCGCTCCGCACTGCACCGCACTGCACCCATGCACCGTACAGAAGATGACACAGTGTCACGCACGACTAACTGACACGTGTCATTATTAGGGTTGTTCCATTTATTGTCGCAAGGCTTAGGATATCATATGGCAGTCCACCCACCACCACCACAAGCAAACGAACTGAGAGCTCGCACCTGCCATCGATCCAGCCTTTACCTCTATGACGGTCCGGTTTTTTTCAGCCTTGCGACCCACGTACGCGTAAGACCCGAACCCTGAGAGCCGGCCTGCATTTCGAACCTCCCCACCCTGCCCCCCGCCAACCACCCCAAAAGTATTATTTCGCCACTCTTCTAGTGTGTTGGGACACCTCGCGCGCCGCACGAATCGAAGCGGTTCGCTCGCTACGCCCTGCTCCGTCAGCGCAACCATGCTCGGGCCACACCCCCTCCAATGCCCCCACCTACCACGGTCTACATCAACAACCTTTGCACTAGAATTAGGGGTGTGCCGAGCCTCCATGTGGCAAGGCGCGGTAGTCCCACATCCCACCTGATGTCCTTCGTCATCCCCACCATGCATCTTGCCTTGGCCATCGAGCTACACGCCGCTACAGCACGCCAACTGCACCCTACCTGTCGTCCCACCAATTCTGGGGGGTGGACCGTCATAGAGATATCCTGCCCTAGCCCCCCTTCGAAATCGGCGGATCCATGGGGCTCCAAGCCACCCCAGCGGTCGAGTGACCCTTCGGGGCATGTGTTACATTGTTTTCGATGCACATGGCACCACGAGACCGAGTTTGGATTCATTGGCCATATCTCTATGACGGTCCGGTTTTTTCCAGCCTTGCGACCCACGTACGCGTAATAAGACCCGAACCCTGAGAGCCGGCCTGCATTTCGAACCTCCCCACCCTGCCCCCCCGCCAACCACCCCAAAAGTATTATTTCGCCACTCTTCTAGTGTGTCGGGACACCTCGCGCGCCGCACGAATCGAAGCGGTTCGCTCGCTACGCCCTGCTCCGTCAGCGCAACCATGCTCGGGCCACACCCCCTCCAATGCCCCCACCTACCACGGTCTACATCAACAACCTTTTGCACTAGAATTAGGGGTGTGCCGAGCCTCCATGTGGCAAGGCGCGGTAGTCCCACATCTCACCTGATGTCCTTCGTCATCCCCACCATGCATCTTGCCTTGGCCATCGAGCTACACGCCGCTACAGCACGCCAACTGCACCCTACCTGTCGTCCCACCAATTCTGGGGGGTGGACCGTCATAGAGTTATTCAATACTTCACAACATTCCTTTTGCACCTCCGCGTTCACTCACAATTTGATGGTAACAATGCAAAATTTAGAATTGAGGAATTTGGATTTTTCCCCACTTGTACGTTCACGTACCCCCTATAAATTTTTAGAGGTTTGATTTCGCAGAAACCAGCTATTACATAACGAACATTGCTTTGCGTCACGCTCTTTTGCGTGACGCTTTTTGGGAGACGTATAGCGTAGTAGTTTACAGCCTAGCTTTGCGTGACGTATAGTGTAGTCTCAGCCTATAGCGTCGTTAAATAAAAACTGACGTGACGCTTTTGTGTATAAATCTTTAGAGGTTTGATTTCGTAGAAACTTATTACTGTACAGAACGAACATTGCTTTGCGTGACGATGACGCTCTTTTGCGCCATCGCATCGCCACGCTCTTTTGCGTCATCGTCACGCTCTTTTGGGTGACGTATGCTATGGTGTAGTAGCCTATCGTCGTTAAGGGTAGGGTGCACTCAGTTTTCGACTCATTTAATTTCATAGCATTTTCCATATTTAATAGATTTCCAGGGTTATTTATTTTGTGAAATCGCAGGGAGCTCCATAACCTATAGACCGATACCCCACTGTGATCTACGGTCAGTTTGGGGTGTTATAAAGTATATAAAAAATAATTTGCATAGCTGGCGCCATAACCTAAATAACTAAAAAATGGATCACTAGAATCTTTTCTCGATTTTTTATATACTTTATAACACCCCAAACTGACCGTAGATTATGGTGGGATATCGGTCTATAGGTTATGCTGCTCCCTGCGATTTTACAAAATAAATAACCCTGGAAATCTATTAAATATGGAAAATGCTATGAAATTAAATGAGTCGAAAACTGAGTGCACCCTACATAAAGACTGCCTATATTCAAATTTAACTGTGATGTATAAATTTGAGAAGTCTTTAAAAAGTAATAATAGAAGAAATCGATTTGCGTCGTTGAGATGAAATATATTCAAAATATATAATTTATAATTATAAATATATCGGCAGAATGTCGTCTGAACAATTATAAAATATAAAATATAATATATAAAATATGAGTTAAACCGAATAAATTATGAATTAAACCTTTGTCCGAACCCTTAACTGTCGATCGGCGACCATCGATCTGACGGAGATAATACCGGTAATTACCGGTGCCACTGGGACTCCAATAAGGGAATAGGTGGGGGACTCTCATAGGGGGACTCTCATAAATATTATATATATGTATATAAACTTAAAGGTAGCCCCGGCGCGCGAAGGGGGTAGAGAACACGTGCTCCGCCCTCCGTTAATCGATCGGAGCGCGCGAGCGCGAGCGGAGCGGGGGCGAAGCCTCCGCGACGCGAAGCGGGAGCAACGCGCGGTCGGTTGATGTTCGACTTGGACTTCGAACGCCAACGCCAGAAAGCGCATGCCATGCCATGCTATGCCATGCCATGCGATTGCCACAGAATTCAGAACGAACAACTCCTCCCAACCACAATCAATTTTGGAGATTGATTTTTCCCCACCTGTACGTTCACGTACCCCCTATAATTATTGTGTCGACTGATGACATCTTTGAAGAAACTTTTATATTTTCAGAAGGAGGTGGGGGAAATTTTGGGAAATATCATTCTTGAAAGGCGGAAGAATTTTTGAGGCAGATCTGTAAATTAAAATTCAGAATTCAAAATTCTATTCCAGGAATGTCACTTTTCTATTCCAAAATAATAATATTTCGGCGACGAAAACTTCGCAGCCATCTCATGGGCGGTACCCACCCCCCCTTTCCGTCGCGCAGAGCCAGGGAGAGTTGCAGCTTCCAGGAAAAGGTCTAATTGAGACATCGGGGACACCCCGTAGCATAGCTCAAAGGGCGTGAACCCGGTGACATCACTGCGCGAGTCGTTGATAGCGAACTCCACGTTTGTCATGTAGAGGTCCCAGTCATCAGGATTGGCACCCACGAACGAGCGCAACATGTCCTCCACCACCCGGTTGGTGTGCTCCGCTTGTCCGTCTGAACGAGGGTTGTACGGAGTGGTAGAAGCCACCCGTACTGTGCCAGGGAACAATAGCCCGGCCAAGCCATTCGATTGGCATATTGTATTTATGCATACTGGGGCAGTGAGATGGCAATGGGCTCGGAAGGGGACTCCCGAGCCATTGACTTCGTACTATGGGGAGCGAAAGCCTGGACTTGATTATAGCTGGCAGCATATTATCGTACACCCTTCTGGTGCGCTACGCCGCTGGGAGCGTAATAGGGGCGGCGGCTGGTTTCTAGAAGACGCCACTCAGTTGACGGCGCCGGTAGCGCCATTCTCATTACCGATTAGCCGCGTTGGGATCGCGTACTGGAATCCGACGATTGTGATTGACGATGATGAATATCATGGAATTCCCTACCAGGGGCGTAAGCCTACACACTCAGCGTCTACGAACAGTGAAGATTCGGGTACAGGCGCTGTGTCCTGGAGTAAGGAGAAGTTACCAGATTCTGATGACAATGATGACGCAGGTGTCACTAACAGGAAGGAGAAGCTACCAGATTCGGATGACAAAGATGACGCGGGTGTCATACATGACATGGACACTGCCAGTCCGAAATGGGAGCCAACTTCGCCTGAATATGATGACACTGAGGATGACGTCAGCGAGTTCGATGACTTGGTAGCTGACGATGCTGAAGAACAAGCTGAAGCTCGAAGGTTGAAGAGACTGGGACTGCAATTGATCATGGATGAGAAGGGTGAACTTCACCGGGTACCAAAGGGCACCTCCCCGACCTCACCTGTTCAGCCCGATGATCAGCCTATTACCGAGCAGAAGTCTGAGGCCATATCTGAGGATGCCCCAGCCTCTGTGGTGGAGACTGTTCATGCACCACCGAAGAAACCTTATGGGTCAGATACTGGATTGACTTCAATGGGTGAGAATGAGGCTGGGGTGTCTGAAGAGACGAAGAGGCAACCTAGGAAATATCCGAGATGTTGGACACATGAGTATATAACTCAATTGAAGTATTCCATAAGAAGTGACAGTGATGAAGAAGAAGGGCTTGACGTGGCTCCTCGTAGGAAGAAAGCAAAGATCAGCAAGGGACAATGAAATCAACTGCCTTGATTAGGATTGTCCAAATGCAGATTCTCTGATTAGGATTTGTATAGGTGGCAGATGATGATATGCCAGCCGACATGGGACAGATCGATTAGAGAATATGAACTGCGCGCCTTGAAAGTATAAGGCTTGAATATTGCCCATTTGGGGGCTGTTCTAACTTGAAGTAACTATTTGGAGGAGCTGTTGCTCAACCTGTTAAATTACTGGTCAATCTTTCCTGCCATAAAGATATTGCAATTGCTTGAATTGTAGCCTTGTTCAACTGTTTATCTAGAACATAGCAAATTTTGTACACTGCAAAATTGCCGACTACGGACCTGTGCCCCAAGATTGAAGCAAGATTTACCTCTGACTGACCCTTGAGCTCAGGCTCGGATACAGTCACGTGCTCAAGAAGTCTTCACTTGGAAGTGGTATTGCTCTGCGCCCTTTTTGCCCCCTGACTTTCACCCTGCATGCAAACAGGCGATTTTTCAAAACTGTTATGCTGCAAAGTGGTCAGAAAGTGGGAAAAGAAGCCGCCAGCAACTCAGATTTACCGGGATTAACAGCCAGATTGACCCGAACGGAGAGTGAAAAGTGGATCAGTGGCAGATTGAGAAAAAGAGGACCTCGGAGACCGTTTTAACGTAGGCACAAAAATTCTAGACGTTTCTTGATAGTTTTTTGTCGTTTGGAACCTGGCCCCGAGACCTGGGTCCTCATAGATCGCTACATTTTAAATTCGGATGGCCAACCGGCACGGCAGAGCAAGAATTAGACCAATTTGAGCCCAGCAGACTACATAGAAGGAAACGGGAGCCCAGAAGGATAGTTTTCCATTTTTTTCATATCCTTTGAAGGAAAAAAATAGTCTCCAATACTGGGTCCTGGCCAATTAGTCTGGATTGCTCCGGGATGGCCGCCAAGATGAAATTAGCCAAACTGCCGATCGACACTCCATTTTTGAAATTTGGCCACCAAAACTTGCATTTCACTCTGGAAAGCATATTTCGTTATTCACCACGACTTCCACTGCTACAAGGAAATATTTTTCTGAGTGTTCTGGGGGGATTTGCCAAATTGGACAGATTTGACTTCTCCAACGGTCAGATTTGCACTTTGTCACTCTTAATTTCGACATGATGCAAAACGCTAACACGGGACGCTCACCTCCAACGTCGCCTACGTCGACTCCTCGGCGTACAAGGGGACGACAGGCCAGCCAGCGCAGCACGAGAGGTGCTGCCGCCACTGGGACCGCTGGCAAGGGGGCGAAGGGCACCTACAAGGCGCCCTCTCCGGGTCAGCCGCCACCGGCTGCGACAGCAGCAGGTGCGCCAAGCTTCCAGATTCCCAAGAAGAAGTCGACCCTGTCAGCTGATGCTACTGATTTTAACAGCGTGACTCCTCTGGCTCTGGACTCTGGAACCGCTTGTGTGACACCTTCCCTGGAGGAGGCTGTAACGGTACCTAAACCGCGCCCTAATCCGCCCCTGCGTCATGCAAGAGCGGCGTCACCAAGGGTGCTGACTGTTGACACCCCTGGTGCAGGGCGAAACATGAGGGCGACTCCCCAGCGGTATGTCAACTTGACCTCTCCTTCCCCTGGCATCCTGCGATTGCCAGGAAGCCGCGACCTGAGCCCTCCAGCTCCGCGCCAGCGAAGCCCGCTTCGGACTCGAGACCGGACCCCACCACCGCCGCGCCGCAGGAGCCCACCACGGACGCGCGACATGAGTCCTCCAGCTCCAAGACCGCGAAGTCCTTTGAACTCCTACAGGACTCCCCACACTTGGTCTGGAGCTACGGTGATGACCTCCCCGCACGGCCAGCTGCCCACGCCATTCAGCGAGAACGCGCTTCAGGCTGAGTCCGCGGGAGCAGCCTCTGCGGGACAACCTCTACCGGCTGACCGACCACCTCGCGACCCGATCGCCGTGCGCGAAATGACCGAGGTCAAAATTGCAGCATGTGAGCAGGACATGCAGAATGAGGCGAATGAGCAGAAACCAGGACTTCGTCAATTTCCTTCCCGCTCTGATGTGGCCAACTGGCGAAAGCGCCAGCAGCCGGGTGAGAATCTCGCCTGGACTCCGCGCCCTAACCAAGGGGGTGTGGGGGCAGCGGGGAGGTCAGAGGACACGCACCAAAGCATGGCTGGCGAACTCATAGCACACTCAATGCATCCAACTCCCTCCTCAACAAGCTACGGGGAGGTGGGGGCAGCGGGGAGGACAGGTGGCTCCGGCTTGACAGGTGGCCCACGCCACATAAGCATAGCATGTTCTGAGCATTCGCTGACCTCACCGATTACCGATACCGTTACCGAACCTAAGGTGATCGGTGACTCTATGGCAAGGTTATCGGTGACTTTCGAGTCCGAAATAGACAGCGAGGCAACTTCACTGACGCCCTCACTGACTCAGGCGACTACGGAGGCGGCTACGGTTACGGATATGCTCGAGTCCCTCTTGAACTGCGAGTCCAGACCTTTGACTACCTCGCTGACCTCAACAACTACGGATATGCCCGAGTCCCTGTTGAAACGCGAGTCCAGACCTTTGACTACCTCGCTGACCTCAACAACTACGGATATGCCCGAGTCCCTGTTGAAACGCGAGTCCAGACCTTTGACTACCTCGCTGACCTCAACAACTACGGAGCAGCCAGTCAGTACAGTCAGCTCAGTCAGTTACGCCGACCTCGCACTCGGGCGTGGCGTTGGACTCGCAGCCTACCAGCCGCCTCCTCTTCCAGTCATCGAACCCCCTGCTCAAGCAGATGTCCTCAGCAGAATTCCAGTCAGAAACTTACCTCTGAACCAAGACTCAGTGAACCAGCTTTCTCGCCGGGAGAGGCGCCATCAGCGATGGGAACATAACCAGCAGCGCCTGGCAGAACAGCGCAGAGCACTCTTCTCTGACCCCGCCTCAGCCAGAACGCCCTCAGATGCCTCTGTCCCCGCACTGAACCATCAGCATCAATCCCTAATGCAGAATCAGATGATGTTAGAGGTATCAGAGTACATGCAAAATCTGCATCAGCAAGTGCTCCAACACTATCCGCATCTGACTTCGGTTCTACCAGCAGTGGGCGCTCCACCTATGACGCCCTACCAGCACCCCTTAGGATGGGCGAGCGGTTTACCAGGTGCACCGGCGCCAGCAGCTGGATCAGGTCCCTGGCTGGTACCAGCACCGGCTCAACCGGTTCCCGCCCCGGCTCAACCGGCTCCAGCACCGGCCCAGCCGGCTCCGGCACCGGCTCATCCGGCGCCGGCACCATTTCAGCCAGATCCACCGGCTACCGGCTCATCGCCCTCTGACTCCGCTGAGCCTGATCAACCGTCACCAGGAAACTCGCCCCCGCCTTCAGACAATGGTGAACCACGACACCGGCGTCTAGATGTGTTGTTATGGACTTTAGAAGGAGCCTCCTTCTGGTTGAGAAATCACCTGTCCTCTTCCTCCGCAGTTACTGTCCGCCACGGCGCTGAGGCACAATACTCTTACCGACTGCCAACCATGCCTGGAAGCGCCAGTCACTTCATAACCGATACCAATCGGATTTGGATGACTATGCGGCACATCGGAGTGGACATCCAAGACCTGGCGCAGCATGGGTCAGTGCATACTCCTGTGCGCCTGACTGAGATTGAGGACAGTGACGCTTTCACTCTGGAAGTGGAGAAAACGCAAGTGGATGAAGCGCGGCGTTGCGCGGAAAGCCGTACCGGAACTCAGCAGAGACGCCTGCCCTTGTACTCATGGGTAACCATCGCGGAAAATGCCTTAGAGTCCGAGCTGACAGAATTTGACCCCCTAGGCCTCCAAATCTGGGCAGCATTTTCATCTTCCGAGGCGTACTTGTTTAGAGGAATGGCGGCTGGCAACCAACCAACTCCCGCCACAGTCCCGGCTAGACTGGGCGTCAATCGGTTTCCCTCTGGTGTTCCCAGCGCAGCAGAGTACAGATCGCCTGGAAATTCCTTGCCAGCGGCCCCGGGACTCCTGCCAGTAGACCAGCGCCTTTCTCAATTCCCAGGGCACCACGATCTTATGGGAGCGGCTTCCCCAAGTGATGTCTACCGAGAATCCAAGACAGTGGCTGATGTGCTCAAGCTGATCAGAGACATTCCTATGTACCCCTCCTCCGCTGACCTAATCACCACTGACGCAGATATTGCCGCGCTTCCACCTTTTTCTGAAGCGCTGGTCAATTTTCTGTCAATGGGCGTAGTCACCTTCGCCCTGGGTCGCATGAGTGCTTATCGCCTAGACCTAACCATGATCACCATGCCGGAGATCTTGAAGGAAGTGGCTCAACGCAACCTACAGCCGCGATCCCTAACTTTTCTCAAGCAAGGTGGGATGATGAACTCGGAGGCCTGGAACCGGCGTTACGCCACTTTGGCGCCTTTCCTGGCCGACGTAGCCAGGAGCGTACTGGATGACATCGCGCTGGTAGGACTAGCGGGGACAGTGATGCGCATGGCGCAGCGACGAGAAGAGACTGCGCGTTTGTTCGCTACTCGTCTGGTATCCTGGCACGAGGTAGTCCAGTTATTGGCAGACGCCATGCCCAACCGCCACGCCATCAGCCAACAGCAGCTATTATATCAGTTCTGGTCTGGACTGCGACTGAAGCAAGCTGTCATGGATCGCCTTATTGAGGATCGGTTGGATCTGCAAAGTCCAGCGGATTGGGAAAGCAATCATCCCGGATCCACCGCGCTGCAGCATATCATCACTGTGGCCACCAAATTGGAGCGCAGTGAAGCTCTGACCGCAGCACGAACCTCTCCCGCCTCAGCACCTGCGAACCGAAGTCCTGCCTGGAGGAATGGTCGCTCGTCCTCCAGACTTAACGCCGTGCAGGACGCTGGGGAGGAAGATGCTACTGACCCCGACCCCGCCGACCTCAGGGTGCAGCACGCCGTGCCGCCCAGCCCGGCGGGCTTGACCAGGCCGCCCCGCCGATGTTACGTCTGCAACTCTGACTCCCATTTATGGGCTAACTGTCCCGACGAGGCCAAGAAACGAGCCTGGATTGCTGACGCCCCAGCTCGTTTGGCACGCCGCCGCGCTGCAAATGAATCTCATATCGCAGCGCTGGAAACAGAGTGGGAGGATTTGGAAGAGGAAGCGGAAGCGCTGGAGTATTTTCAGAACGAGGAATCGGCCGCAGCGTCCTCCTCGGGTCAGCAAACTGCGGAAGAGGAGGACTGAGTGTCTTCCTGCCGGCGGGACGCCGGCGACAGGGCGGTATGGGTAACCGCCCCTGGGCAAGGAGTACAGCCTTCGCCCACCACCGGGGGAATATCCAGAAAGAGCCTCCGCCACCCCCCGACCCTCTGGCCGCTCGAGGGTACGGATTCACCAGGTCTGCTGATCAGAGGCGACAGCGCCATCTCGACAGAACCAGAACCCTACGGGATGAACCCTCGTTGACCAGTACCGCTGTTTACACAGCGAACCTTTCCACCGAGCAGGGCCGGCGAGAACATCACTTAGTGTCCCGGCGCCATCAGCGGTCGCCACGAAGGTCACCCACTTCGTCGCCTGAGCGCTCCAAGCCTCCCGTTATGTTCAGTGTAGATCGCTCCCTTGGAACTGGTGATCGCCGTCGGGCTCCACAACGCGAGCGTGGCGAAACGCCCCGCGTTGACCCCACAGACCCTAACCCTAACCCTAACCCTAACCCTAACCCTAACCCTAACCCTGAGGCATCAGTACTGGCAGCACTGGATGAGGATGAGGGTCAGGAAGAGGAGACCCAGTGGACCTTCAACCCACTCAACACCCCCTGGCGGAACACTCCTCGACCGCGGGTACCGAGAAAAGCTCCGGTGGAGCGTATGCGAGCCTTGAGGCAGCGGATTCAGGATGTAACGCTACCCGCGGTTTCACACCCTCTGGACGACAGTGGGGAGGAAGGGGGTGGAACTTCAAAAACTGGCCCAGCTTCCGAACCCCCACCTTTTAAACTTCGACCTGAGGTGTTTCCTTCGACGTCTCGACCAGCAGCGGGTCCAACCTGGGCAGAAAGGGCGTCAACCCCAAGCGCAGAGCGCCCTACGAGCGCAGCGCGCAAGCGCACTGGAAAACCTCGCAGCAGAATTCCGAGGACTGTACGAGACCGACTGCAGCATGAGGCAGAGGTTACGAGGTTGGGAGAGGAACCCCCAGGACTTCGAGCGGAGTCACTGGCGGATCGCACGCGCGCTTGGAGAGAGATGACGCACCCGGAGCACATAGCCGCGGCAGCGCTGGTAAAGGAGAATGAGAAATGGAGAGATGCATGGGTACCCGAAGGGTGGCGCAGATATCGCCGCCGCTGGTACAGATGGCATGGGAAGGTCACCCCTGACCTGACGATAACCGAAGGAGCAGTTCAGCTATCTCTGGAGACCGAGTGCGGTACTATCCCAGGTTCTGGTGGAGATGTAGGAATTCCAGACGCCTGGTGCAGTCTATACCGGGTGCACCAATGGAACCAGCGAGAAAGGGAAGCTGCGGAAGAGGCGGCTCACCTGACCCTACCATCAACAGCAAGTGATTCATTCTCCCTGGACTCAGCGGAACCATCAGAGGCGAATCCAGCGACAACTCTGGATTTAACCTTATCTCCATCCAGTTCGCAGCCCGCAACTTCTGGGGACATTTCAGACCTCGAGGACTCCCAGCGGTCGCTCAACTTCACGCAGCAGTTGATGGAGCGACAGCTGGCCATCGCCAGATCGGAGAACAATCCAAGTGTGCTGACAACGGTGACAGAAGGAGTGGAGCCGACTCCCCTGAAAACCATCCAGGAGGAAACCCACCTGGAACTGCTGCTAACCATTCAGAAACAGCAACGCCATCGTCTGCGGCCGATCCTGGAAGGTAATGAAGCAGTGGCAGCACCAGCGAACGTCACCGACGCTCAGGCGGCACCGCGGGAAGAAGAAACCCCCTCTTTCACTCCAAAGTCCGAACCAGAAGATAGCTCTGGGGAGGAAGAGGAGGAAGAGATTTCCATCCAACCTCTTCGCTCTTACCCTCTGGAAAGCCGCACGCAGAGCCGCGCCAGACGACGCGCTCAAGGACAGGAGCGACGCGCCAAGGAGCGACAGCTACAAGCAGATCGCGAACCGGAAGGTGGATGGTACTTTGGTCCGGATCATCGTTCTCAGCCTGCACCACCGCGCACAAGACCTATCCGGT
>LGRX02035464.1:0-33094 GCA_001247695.2 Cymbomonas tetramitiformis
AGTCCATCATCGAGGTTCAAGACAAGCTCAAGGGCGATGCAGAGTCTTGGATCCTCACCTTCCTTCAGGAGATCACCAGGCGGTGCGGCTGCCAGTACTCCACCTGGGAGGCGCGTCAACATGGCCTTGACCTCAAGGCGATAAAGAACTCGATCAAGAAGATTGAGTCCGCTGGGGAAGGGCAGCCAGGCGAGCTAGAGAGCAGCAAGAAGGCGGAGACACCGCCTTCCAAGAAGATGAAGAAAGAGGTGAACGTCGCCGAAAGAACCAAGAAGACCTCCTACAACAAGACGCCGCCGCCAGCAGAGGGCGTTCGTACGAACGACAAGCCCAAGTGCTTACGCTGCTTTGGAGGGGGCTGGCATGAGTCCGATCCTGAGCAGTGCAGGAGCGGCTACAAACACGTCAAGATGCCTGCTGGGTTCCACGAGAGCAGACTTGGTTCCAGTAAGTGGTGGGACGCGGAGAATGCCGCCCTGCGCATGTACAACTTGAAGAACCGCTTCAAGAACTCTGACTGGGGCATCCTGGTGACGGACTGGCAGCAGCTGTCCAACGACGAGAAAGACAAGTACAGAGCCAAACAGGCATCGGAGGACAAGCAGAAGGGCGCCACTGGCAACCCTGAGGCGTTGAAGGCAGAGTACCAGGGCATGGTGGCTGCTAGGAAGACGGCCAGTCGTGCGGGCAGTGTGAAGTCGCAGGTGCTGTCCGAGGATGAGGGCTCCGACGAGGAGCCAGTCGCAGCGCGCGTCGCGGAGAGGGAGACGCACATCATCGATGCACGCGCGCACCACCATGGCAGCGCAGGGGTAGGAGCGCCATCTGGCCCTCCAACCGAGTTACTCTCAGCTATGGCCGAGGAGATGGGCGAAGAGGCGCTCTCGAGCGCCCTCAACACCTTGGGGTTGGGGGCACTCCCCGAGACGCTGTGCAAGAGTGCGGAGTCAGAGCTCACAGCGGCTCCAGCAGTAGCCCTGGGAAGCACCCAACGCATGAGGGGCTTCCCAGTAAAGACACCCGAGGAGTACGAGGCAGACGCACAGGTGCCCATGGCGCCTGCGGCGGACGAGATGCAGAGGAAGGTGCAGCTCATGGCCTCCGTGATCAAGAGTCTGGGAGCAGCTTTCCGTAAGCTAGCTGCTGGACTCGTGGCAGAGGGTCGCATAACAGCTCCAAGGGGTGTGGAGACCTTGGTGGAACTGGCTGAGAGCAACCAGCTCCCCGTGCCGACAGCCTCAGCAGCAGACTGCCAGGACATCAGCGACGAGGGTGACGACTGCCCGGGCATGGAGTCGGGCGACGACAGCGACGATGATGACGATTGCCCAGGCATGGAGTCGGGCGACGACAGTGACGAAGAAGAGGTTCCTCTGGACGAGATGCCGGAGGACACGGTGGAGCAGCCCAGGAAGGGGAGGACTGCGGTGCATGTAACTGCTGCAGCGGCCACCGTCCAGGAGAGCTACGGGGTGAGAGACTTCAGCGAGAGGGGCGAGCTGCACGCAGGGACCATGGAGGCCAAGGCATACGAGCTATTGAAGAAGAGGATGCTCAGTGGCCTTACAGAGGAGCAGCTCACCGCCATGGCGCAGGTCCAGCCTGTATGCAAGCTCCTGAACGATTCTTTGGCACAAGGGATGGCTCTGATGGCCTCTGGGGGCCTGCTCATGTTGTACAAAGCGCTTCTTCTGGACACTGGAGCCAACTGCAACATCATCCCTATCAGGACAGTCAACAGGTTGGACTTGACCATCTTCGATGCGGAGACGGGGGCCAGGGTGGCTAGATGTGACGGCAGCCCTGCAGAATTCACCAAGTACTGCTACGTGGATGTGGTCCTCGCCGCGGGCACGCCGTACATGACTCTGCATCGGCTCCATGCCTTTGTCACGTACACCAACGACACTACGTGGGATTTCTTGGTGGGCACGGGACCCCTGAAGAACGCACTCAAGCTGACCATCGACCTCTACCGAGGCATCGCCACTTCTGAGGCCGCAGTGTCACTGGGCATGAGGGAGAAGGTCACGCTGCCGTTGATCGAGTTGACGCCGCCCGTTGATGCAAGGAGCAAGCGGAACGAAGACCCCATGGTGTGCCTGGCGACTGAGATCTTCGACGACGATGCTACGCTAGCACGCACTCTTGCCCCCGCTTTTGAGGGCTGCGCTCCACCACCACGTGAAGCGGTGTCCCTGGACACAAGGGGAGAAGACCGGCTGGCCCTCGCAGGGGAAAGGTGTGCGCCTGCACCTTGTGCATTCTCACGAAACCACCCCGAGCTAATGGACAGCCTGGCGTCATGGCTAGAGGAGATGAGACTGAGAAGGTTCAACTCGGAGGAGAGGGAGAGGCTCGATGCGCGTTGCCAGTCCATGGTGGAGGCGGGCTTCTTGAAACCCAGCTCAATGATGCAAGTCGAACTTACTGGGCAGGTCAGCTTACACACCGAGAGCGCAACGTACGAACCTCCGGTGCCCGGTACGTCCTTAACAGACCAGATGTTGGGCATGCTACAAGCGTCATCACGCAGCCGACGGGAAGCCAATGTGGCGACCAGAAGTGAGTGGTCCAGTGTTGAAGAGCCAGCTGGGAGGGGGTCAGTCATGCCAGCCAGCCTGGCCACGACTCAGACGGACCCTCGCTATCCAGACCTTACGCCGGAGCAAGAGGCCGAGAGCGAAGCTGACTTCAAGCTGGCCAGCGTGCAGCCATGGGTGGGCATGGCAGTGAACCCATGGGATTACCAAGACAAGGAGAGCAGCTGGTCTCAGCAGCGCCTATACATCGACCGCACGGGCTATGCTCGTTTGTGCACACTCTGCGAAGAGGGCGATGGAAGTGGTGTGGACGCAGGATTTGTGCAGGTCAAGTTCTCGCGTTGTGGAGAATTCAAGACCATCTTGGAGACGGAGTTACTGTGGCCCGACTTCACGTTGGTGGATCAGAAGGTTGACAAGGAGACGAAGATACCCTCAGAGTCCTGGACCACAAGGGCGAGCGGCAGGAAGGACAACGTCCAGGTCCCACTCCCTGACTGTGGTGCCCATTGGGAAGCTGGAAGGTACACGATGGCGAGTGTTCAGGAGACCCTCAACACCCACCAGATTTACCCAGGGGTCGTAACGGGCAAGCTCATGTGGGACAAGGTGGCGCGCCAGTTCTGCGTGCTCAGCGAGCACACTCGTGCCCAGTGGGATCTCATGGAGCGCATGGTACGTCACACCATGGAGGGTGCCGCCAACATGAGCCCCATGGGTAAGGTGACTGGCGAGTTCCAGCTGCCCTTTTACTACGAGAAGGACCAGCGTTGGCAATACCAACATCTGAAGTACGTGCAGCGAGTGGACATCGCTGACCTTCGAGCTCGTCTGAAGGTGAGGTATGATAAGGAGGTGGCTGGTGTGGAGGACCTGGGTGTGAAGATGGTCCCGCAGCTCACGCTGTCAGACGCGGCGGACAAGGTGGGGAAGTTCTACCCAGTGACAGATGGGGAAGGAGGCAGTGGCGAGGTGTTCAGCACGAACGCCGCCGCCGTGGAGTACCTACACCTGGGGGACAACGCTAGAGTGATGCTTGGTGCATGCAAGACAGAGGAACAAGCACATGACGCGCTGGACACTTATGGGGCCAGAAGGAACCCTCCAGTACGCACGCCCAAGACTCTCAGGACGCTGAAGATGGTCAGAGGAGATGAGGCGGGACCATCTGACTCCACGCCGCCACCATCCTCGGCTACGCTTCGTCTGAGGCATCAAACCTGGCCCAATGGCGTCTGGCGTCTTTGACCCTGCGAGGCTGGAGTATCACACTTCAGTGTTCCAGGGCACCTACGAGCCAGAGTCGCCCACTCGCAGCGAGAACACAGCTGGGGAAGCCGACTGGCTGGATCTGGAAGGGATCTCAGAGTTCTCGGCGCTGCACGGACAGACGGTCTTCCTCATCCAGTACCGTTGTTTCATGGGCGAGATCGAGTTCCAACTTGGGAAGCCCTTCGCGCAGCGAGGGAAGGGGGTGCACACGCAGCAACTCAGCAGCAAGACCCTGCACCAGTACTCCTCCTCCGCAGGGGTGGGACAACGGGGAGAGTTTCTGCCTCTGGGTGGGCAGTCGAAAGGCTGCACGGGAGGACTCCTCGGCACCATACAGAAACACATGGAGCATCTTGTTGATCGTACTCAACTCTTGGAGATAGCCAGAAGCCATTTGAGCGATGGCCCGCAGCAGGGCACCCTACGGGTGTTCAAGACCCGTGCCAACGCCCAGTCCAAGGCCGTCTACCACCTCTTCGAGGACCATCGCTATTACCGTGAGCGAGGACCCGGCGAGATGGCGTTCACCTTGGAGTACCTTTCCTCAGGGACACGTAAGTTCGACTGCTGTAGCTGGGAGACCTGGAACAAGGTGGCAGTGATGCATCGGGAGCCATTGTCCGCGTTCACATCCTTGGTAGGCCCTGCGTTGCTGGCTGAGGCACGTCGGGCAGAGGTGCAGGTGCGCCTGCGCACCGACTTCATGAGGTGCTTGGACCCAATCGAGGGAGAGGATGATTCCCATGCAGGGAGTGAGGAGGAAGATGGCAGCATCTCGGGACACTCGCCCGACCTCGCGGCTGCTGCGGGTGTGAGCACCCGCACGTGCCGCACAAGAACACCATCGCCGCAAACAGAGGATGATGACGACGTGGAGGTCATCAGTGAAAGGTTTGTTGGACTGTCTGCCAGTTTGGCGCGAGGGCGCGCCGAGGTCGCGGCAAACAACATCACCATGGCGGCTCTCTCAGAGTCAATAAGGGCGCGCCAGGAGATCATCAGGTCGTCGGAGGAGATCATCAGAGAATATGAGGAACGACCTCGTGCTGCCCGCGCGACTGCGAGGATGAGTACGCTTGGGTCGGACTGCCTTGGGCTTGATGGTCGTGGTGGCGCACGAGCTGCGCCTACGCAGGCACTCTGCTCTGGCCGAGCTCTCGGCGGTATACAGACCGGGGGCTTAGAGTGCAACATGGCACAGAGGCCCGAGCACCAGTCAGTTCACGACATTCTGAGATCCCCGACACATTCAGTCTGCACGCAGCGGACTGAAGCCATGCCTCCAGCTGCACAGGAGCAGGAGTCCATTTCGTACGTGCCATCAACCCCAAGCTCTACAACTCCCAGCAGCCCAGAGCGTTCCAGTGGCCGCGTTGCGCGTGCCGACGCCCGGCTTGCAGGTCATCCTGCGGCACGCCCGCAGAGTCCAACCACGAGTGCCGTGCAGCGGCGTTCGCCACGAGCTGGCCATCGCAGAAGGAGATCTCCGAGCCCCAGGAGGGAAGCCCATCACCAGAATGCAGCTCGCGGTCGACATGCCGGCAGCAGCGCGCCGCGTTCTCCCCATGAACGCCAAAGTTATGATGAACGCTGGGAGGAGAGGAGAAGGGAGAGCGCACTGGGGCCTTTTCAAGGGGGCACCGGGCCGGCTGCAGCCCGGCGCGCCCGTCACTGAGAAGCAGCCCCGGCGCGCAGCCGGGCACGCAGCCCGCCGATGGGAGGCGGGCGAAGCGCACTCAGGTGTGCTTCCTGCTCGTGGGGGTGTTCGTGCGCTTGCATTGGCCGCAGCTGCCTCACTTTGCAATAATGGCGGTATGGATGGCCATGGAGGTATCTAGATTTCTTGGCGAGGTCGTCGCCAACTGGGCATTCCACACTGGGGTGCCCCGCAGAGCCATGGCACGCGCATTGTGGGCCATACACACAGCCCCGCTCGAGCCATGGGCGCATCAACAGACGCCTCTGCGAGTGCTGTTGGAGCTGGCTAGGCACCTACTGCTGCTGATCGTGGGGGCCCTTAAGGTAGTTGGGCTCCACCATGCCCAGCGTGGGTTGTGGTACGTGCCATTGCTGCGATTCAGCCTCGCCATGCTCACCATGCACTTCGTGCACATGGTCGGCACTCTGGGGTGCGTCTTGACGGTTGGCGCCCACGTCATGAACCATGGGTTGCCAGGCTCCTGTTTGATTTGCAATGGTGGCGCGTTCGCCACGCTTGAGGCTCGGATGGGCCGCGCGCTGGCGGTCGCCCAGCGAATCTTGGCCACAGGTCCAGCTACGCTGGCAGCTGTTCCTCGGCGCATGCAGAAGCCGCGCTTTGCCGCCCGACTGCAGCGCCTGCGGTTCACAGCCGCTTGCTACCGGGCGGCGCACTGCATCTATGTGACATCAGTCTTGGCACTGGTGGTCTACGTGTCTGCGGGAGGAGGCCTGGGCCGTATGCAAGGGGGGTGGAGGATGCTGACTTGCATACTGACCCTTCACCCTCCAGTTAAACCAGTGGGGACCAGCAGAATTTTAAAACTTTTGCTGCTACTAGCGGTGGCTGCTTGGGTGGCCGCTGTGGCCCCTGGGGAGTTTCAGGGCGTGCTGACGATGGGATCGTGCTCGGGCTCGCCGACCAGATCTATCAGGACCGCCTGGGAGGACCAGAGGTCTTCGCGCCAATGGGACACCGGATGGGAGGCTATGGTGGCAGAGCGAGACGAGGTGCTTCCGCACACGGTGCTGGACACGTTACAGCCAGGGGGCACGACCAGGGTCACCAAGGACGAGGCCGCGTGGCTGGACACCGAGCTCAATGCCACCTTCGGAGGACATCCCGAGTTCACCGAGGAGAACTGGGAGGAGATGCGCAACGTGGTAAGGAGGTGCAGCTATTGCTTCGCCAACAAGCCGCAGGACATCAAAGGCTACCATGGAGGTGCGGCACATGCGACCTTCGCCATCCCTTTCAAGGACGAGACTAAGGTAGCTTATCAGCGACCGAGGAAATACAGCCCGGGGGAGCAGGAGATCATCGACCTGCACTGCAAGGAACTGCTGGAATATGGCTTCATCGAGCCGGCTTCGCAGCACTGCAGACACGCCAGCAACGTGGTGGTCGCGGGGAAGAAGGATCACGACACTGGACAGTGGACCTCGACGAGGTTCTGCGTCGACCTCCGGTCTACGAACCGGTTGTCGCTGAAGGATAACACGCTACCACATCGTCCAGAAGAGCTCTACCAGCGCGTGGCCAAGGCCAAGTTCAAGACTACCCTGGACGCGACTAAGGCGTTCCACCAGATTCCCATGACCACTGAGGAGGACAGGGACAAGACAGCGTTCTGGTGGGGCAACCAGCTTTATCGCTACACATCCATGCCGTTTGGAGCAGCTGGAGCGACCGCAGCCTTCATCAGGATCATGGACTACGAGTTGCGTCACCTGCAACACTGCACGGTGGCGTACGTCGATGACGTGTGCATATACTCAGACACCGCTGAGCAGCACATCAAGGATGTGGAAGCCGTGCTTCGCACTTTGGGGGATGCAGGGATACGCCTGCATTCGGGAAAGCGGACTTCGGGTCAGCCACTGTAGACTTCTTGGGCTACCGCATCGGCTATAACACCATTGGCGCGCAGGACATCAAGTGCAAGGCCATCCAAGAGCTGCCCAAGCCCGAGGATAAAACTGGAGTACGCTCCATCCTTGGACTCATGAACTATTACAAAGGTCTGGTGGGGGAGCCCATGGGACCCAACTACTCAGAGATGGCACGACCATTGAACGACTTGCTCAGAAAAGAAGTGTTGGATGTCAAGGAAGCTTGGGGGAAGGAGCAGGACCAGGCATTGCAGGCATTGAAGGACGCCCTATGTTCGGGGAGATGTTTGAAGCCCATTGATTACAGCAAGCCCATCTTCCTCTACACGGACTGGAGCAACCATGGCATTGGCGCAGTGCTGGGTCAGAAGGACGAGAATGGCGTAGAGCACATCTGTGTGGTGATCAGCCGCTCGCTGTCGAAGACCGAGAGACAGTACGCGAGCTTCCAGGGTGAGATGCTGGCAGTGGTGTGGGCAATCCGCACATTACGACAGTACCTGCACGGGATCCACTTCACGCTGATTACCGACCATTCGCCGCTCACAACACTCATGGAGAAGGGGGACCTGCAGGGTCAACACCTACGCTGGGCCATCAGCCTCCAGGAGTTTGAGTTCACGGTCCAGTATCGACCAGGTCCGAAGAATGAGAACGCGGATGTGCCATCCAGGTACCCACTGCCCAGCACCGCAGACGAGACTGGTGCCCGCTTGGACCGTGAAGGGGACCGAGCCAGGGAAGCGGGGCGTGCCGAGAGGCTAACGCGCTGCTTCACAGACACCATCTGCTTGGAAGTGACCAGGGAGCCACCACTTGGTCTAGAAGTGAGCCCAGAAGCCCAGGTGGCCAACTACTGCGAGAACATGGTCAGGGAGCAGCTGCGCAGTCCATCGACTGTTTGACGTGCACTACCAAGAAGAGTTGGAGGGGGTCATGACAAGGGGGTCATGTTTGACACTGACCACCCGGAAGTGGCCAGGTGCTCGGGCAGGTTGACTCGAGTCGCCTGGGATGCCCTCAGCCAGGTCCGGCCAATCAGGGGTATGCATTCTGGAGGCTCACCGGCGATATACGGCGACGAGACCATGGAGGGTGGCAAGCTCAAAGTGCCGAAGAAGATCGACACGAGAGTGATTGACAAGAGCTTCTTCCGGGAAGCCAGAGAAGAGGGCGTGGTCTGCTACGAGCCGTGTGGGGGCCTGTGTGCTGGACTTGAGATGCTCTTGCGCTGCGGAGTTAAGGTCAACAAGTACCTCTACCAGGACATCTCGAAGTCCAGCCAGACGGTAGCCAGGGCCAGGTGCATGGCGCTCAGCCGCCGTCATCCTGACTTGTTTCGTGCCGAGGCAGCCCACTTGGAGCGACTGCCCAGCAACATCGAAGACACCAGCCTCATTGACCTTGTACATGCAGGGGCGTTGAGTGGAGAACAGTGGGTCATGGTGTGTGGATATCCATGCCAGGACCTGTCACCAGCTGGCAAGCTGGCTGGTCTGGAGGGCAGGCACAGCAGACTGTTCTACCAGGCAGTGCGAGTCCTCTCCACGCTGCAACAGCTGCAGCCTCAGCGACCGCCAGCATATGTGCTAGAGAACGTTTCTCCGTTGTCACACAGGGAGAACTCGAAGATCAGGAAGGAGGTGTTTCCCATCATCAACAGCGTGGTGGGCCAGCCAGTGTCCTTCGACGCGGCGCGCGCGGGATCATACGCGCATCGCCTACGAGCATATTGGAGCAATCTGTTTCAAAATCAGCAGTTCAATCTGGTGATGGAGCGGGTGGACAGACCACCAGACAGATACGTGCGCGATATTTTGCAGCGAGGCTGGAAGCCGCGCATGGTTGTCACAGGAGACAGGAAGCCTCACTACACCGCCAACGTTGTGGGGGAGCCTATGAGAGTATTGCCAACCATCTTGGCGACACAAAACTCTCGTGCTTTTCGCGCACCTCGCGCAGGCACAGTGGTAAGGAAAGGAGATGATGATGAAGTGGGGGAGACCAGAGAGGTTAACCTGGACGAGAAGGCAGTTGCCATGGGGTACAGCGCGGGTGAGCTGCGCGCGGCGCATGGCATGAAGGACGAAGAATTGGCAGGAGTGCTTGGCCTTGCTATGGATCGAAGAGCAATGGAGCTATTGTATGCGATTGCCGAGGTCAGCACGACCAAACTGCCGAAGAGTGAGGAGAGCGAGGAGGAGGAGCATGGCACGCTAGCTGCCATCCCTATCGCGAAATCCACCAAGGTGGCTGTCACCTCCGAGGACACAGCTGAGCCGGTGCGTGCACAACTAGCAGAGTGGATCACCAGTTCCAGCGGCTACACCCAGCAAGTCGCGCGACGTCTTAGCCATCAGGACTGGGAAGAACGACTGCAACGCATGTGCAGCCAGGGGCAGAAAGGTACACAGGGGCTAGGCACCGCCGACGCCGTTCCACGTCGCAGACAGTGGAAGATGGCCTCCATGAAGCTCGCGGGCTATGAGGCACGTCACCGGCAGGCCTTTTCAAGACCTGGAGGCAAGCCAGCAGAGACAAGCTCAGCCCCAGAATGGGCACCAGTGGCAAAGGAGAAAGAGATGAGGCTGCCTAAGCTGCCTGACACTACGAGAATGGTTGCCATGCTAGCCAGCGTAACCAACCAGGAGTCACTTCGAGAAAGATACCCCGACATACACGAGGACGAGCTATGCCTCGCGTGGGTCAAGACCGGAGGAAGAGTGGAGGTGCCCAAGGAGGAGTACCACAGGGTGAGGAAGAGAGCAGCGCGTCACCGTTGGGACGAGCTCATGGGCGAGATATACATGGTCACCGTCAGTGGTAAGGAGCTGCTGGTGCCCAAGCCCTGTGACAGGATTCAGCTGGTGCGTGAGCACCATGAGAGGACTGGCCATTGGGGCATCAGGCGGACACTGAACTTGTTGTGGCAACGCCATTACTGGGCAGGCATGAAACAGGATGTGCGAGCGGTGGTCACTCAGTGCCAGACTTGCCAGAGGGTGAAGACGCACTATGCACGGGAGGAGGCGATGCTCACGCCGCTGGAAATCAAGTCCTTCATGTACCGCTGGTCCCTGGATTTAGCTTGGCCCACGAAGCGCATCACGAAGGCTGGGAACCAACGCGTTTTGGTCATGATTGAGCACTATACGCGATTCGTCGTGTGCGTTCCAATCCCTGATAAGGAGGCCGCCACCATCGCCAGCGCATTTCGCAATCATGTTTTATCCGTGTTTGGGGCGCCCGCAGAATGCCTGGTGGACGGGGGCACAGAGTTTGAGGGCGAGTTCTCTGCTCTATGCAAGCAGTGTCTCATTGACCGAAGAGTGACTTCACCGAGTTCCCCAGAGAGCAATGGCTTGACTGAACGGGTGGTACGCACCCTCAAGTTTTGCTTCAAGAAGATGGCCCTCGACAAGGGCCTGGACTTCGAGTGGGATGAGATGCTCTGGTCACTCGTACTCAGCTACAACGCAGCTAGGCAGCAGTCGACTGGAGTGGCGCCATTCACCTTGCTGTTCGCTCAGGAAGCCACGGTGCCACCGGATCTTCGTGCTCGACCCGAGTTGGACTTTGGGAAGCAGGAGGAGAAGACACTGGCTGATGACCTGTTACAGCGAGCAGCCATCGTAAAGAGGCTCATGGTACATGCAGGGTGCAACCTAGAGATCGCCCAGCACCGCGACACCTTACGATACGAGCACAGGAGGAGTGGCAGCTACGAGCCGAAGCCACACCAGTTCAAGGCAGGCGATTTCGTGTATATACGACAACAACCGCGCTCTGGCATGGAGGTGGCCACCAAGCCAGCCATCCTAAAGATAGTCAAGGTGCAAAGAGATGGGGTGGTAGTGTTGGAGGACAGCACGAAGTTGCGGGAGAAGAGCACAGTGCAAAACATTGCACCATGTCACCTACAAGTGAAAGATCGGTACGACTGCAGTGCAGCCATCCCCAGCAAGCACCTCGCGTGTGAGGCGTGCATGCGGACAGATGGGGAGGCAGCCATGTTGCTGTGTGACACCTGTAACCGTGGTTATCACACGCGGTGTCTGAATCCAACGCTGGATGGAGTACCTGCCTGAAGGAGATTGGCAATGTCCCAAGTGCTTAGGTGGGACCGTGGTGGCAGCTGCCGCCGAGGTGAGTGCGTCGATCGTCGACAAGATGGCTGTCATGGAGCTGCAGCTGAGAGAGAAGCTGGGCTCAGATGTAGTATTGTTGCCTGCAGACGTGGGTCCACATCGTGCAGTGAAGCCGGGGCGTGAAGACCCATGGCAGGCGCTGACGTCGCGGCAGATGCTCAGGAAAGAAGGGAGCATGGGGGATCTTCCTGACAGAGTGGCCTGGGGAAACCAGGAGGAGCTCAGCAGAGTGATCACAGAAGTGATGCCAGGATTCTGGCATGAGGGCCATCGTACCATCTTGAGCAGGAAGTGTGCAGAACAGCACACTCGCGCGAGAAGTCTCCGCAAGGCGTCCACAGTGCAGGCCATGAGCCCCGAGGAAGTACAGAAGAGAGGAGATGTAACGCAATTGAGCAGAGCTCAGGTGAAGATTGCCAGCCAACTGGATTGGGGCTTAGAGTTGGTGATGACAGTTCCTCAGGAGGTCAGACGTTTGGCGCACGAGGTGACTTGGGAGAAGATCACACAGGTATGGGATCCCTGGGCTGGCACAGGTGTCATTGGCAAGGTGATGTCGCTGGAATGGCCTCACCTGAAGGTTATGGACAATGATTGGAACCCGCAGCTGAAATGGCACGAAGCCCTTAATGCTTTACAACCGGGCAATTATCGCGCCTGGAAGGAGAAGTATGGGGTGTGTGACGCGGTGGTGACCTCACCCTGGTTCGCAGTGCTGGACATTGCGTTGCCATTGGCAGTGCTGGCCAGCCGAGTGGTGGCTTGTATTCATGTGCCATCGCACTACATGACAGATATGACAGAAAGCAGGGCACAATACTTTCGTAAGTTGTGTCACGCTGGACGCTTACATGTGATTGGGCACTTAGAGCATGGGCCTATTGGCAGAAGATGCATGTGGGTCATGGTGTTTCGCAATCCTTTGACACGGGCCAGGATGTTGCGAGGAGGAGAAGCTTCTGGAGTGGGTATGTTTACCTTCAGCATGGGCAAGTTCGCGATGGATGGTGTCACGACAGAAGATGCTGAGCAAGCTCTTGTTTAATGTCTGTGCTACCAGTGGCAGCTACAGATGGGGGATGTTGAGAAAAAGAGCTTGCATAAGTTGTGAGAAGAGATGAGGAGATATCAAAAATTTTGAGATTTTGTGTAGTTACAGTAGCAAGCCAACTGTGCAGTCATAGAAGGCAACATATGCAAAGCCGAGCTAGTGTTGTGGAAGCGCTGACAATAAGTAAGACTGTTTAGTAGTAGGGCTAGAGAGTTATGCTTTGTGTGGACGCTTCGTGCATAAGTTCGCGACAGCTGATTTTGATATTATCATATGCCACCGGATAATCACATCTGGCTCAATCAGAGCTACTGTTTACAAAACCCTATACATGTTACGGCATGCGCGCACTGCGTGCATATGCACACCGATTTTTGGCATGAGTGTGCCTGGCGCGCTAGGTGCGCTCATGCCGGTTCTGAACCTGGCCTGAAGGCATGAGCGCGCTGACACCTCCCGCAACCACCACCCTAACAGATTTTTCAGGTCCCGACACGGGTCCTGCAAATATTCCGAGACCTGTATTATCAAGATCTCGAGCTGCTCTTTCTGCCGTGTCTTGTCAAAATTTGGATTTGAGGTCATCTTGACCCTCAAAATATTGTCTGAAGTAGCGTACACCGCCATGCACCCCCCTACAACCCCTCGTCATACCCGGCCACCTCCTCGTACACCGTCCCCCATGCACAACCCATACACCCCTCGATATGCCCCGCCACCACCTCACACCCCCATACAAACTCCTACACCTCGTAATGCCCGGCCACCACCTCTCAAAACGCCATGCACACCCCTACACCCCCTTGTAATGCCCCGCCACCACCTCTCACACCCCCATACAGACTCCTACACCCCCTAATGCCCGGCCACCACCTCTCAAAACGCCATGCACACCCCTACACCCCCTTGTAATGCCCCGCCACCACCTCTCACACCCCCATACAAACCTCGCACCCCCTTGTCAAGCCCCGTCACCGCCTCTCACACCCCCAAACAAACCCATACACCCCTCTCACAATGCCCCGCCACCACCTCTCACACTCCCATACACACCACCTCTTACATCCCCATGCCACTACAACCCCCCACAAACGACCTAGGCGCGCTCATGCCAGCTGCAAGCGCACTTATGCCAAAAAATCGGCGTGCGTGTGCACGTAGCGCGCATATGCTTTGAGACGATCGGCACGAGGGCCGGCACGCTCATGCCAAAACTGGTGTGCATATGCACGCGACGCGCTCATGCCGTAACACACACACATATATATATATACAACGTTGTATATATATATCTGCTCGCTGCACAACAAGGTGTATTCAGAATATACAACGTTGTATATATATATATATATATATGTCCTGAACGCGTAGTACAATAAGAAAGTATATAATGTAACCACTGACGTTTATGTGGAAGACACATGTGGAGGACATAGTTTTTGTTTTCATCTCCGTTCGCTGCGCGCGCTATGAATTTAGATATGAATCATCTGATTGACCATCTCCGCTCGCTTTTTAGTTTATTTGCTATGTATGAGAAAAACAAACAGAGATGGTCATTCAGCAGCAGCAGCAAATAAGGTTGAATCACAACTGGCTACGAAGACCTACACCCTGATAGAACGATCGCCAAATGAGATTATTTATGTCCCACTGCATTCACGTCTATATGCCGCGACGCCAGCGCCACCCGAGCGGCATGGCATGGCAGGCGCAAAATGCAGTAATCAGTATCATCACGCTTGAAATGCAAGCATCGGAGCGCGCTACGTTGGATCGGTAATTATTCGCGCCGCATCGCGCCGCGTCATTCGTCCGATTCGTTTTCCCACAGGGGACATTTGTCATCACGGCGCCACGGCGCATAGCGATGATCATGATCCCCATGGGACGTGCCACTGTGCAAATGATGATATGATCACATGTGCTCTTATAGCATTGCATTGCCCGTATCGGTGATGCTGCTATGAGATGTCATAGAATTATACCCATTACATATATATTCTGAATACACCCTGTTGTGCATTATACACATTATATATATATATATATATATTCTGAATACACCTTGTTGTGCAGCGATCAGATCGCAACACTAACACAAGGGCACCTACAAAAGTAGGCCCTGGGACACTTCAGGACGGGAATATCCACCGTGGGGGGGAAACTAATATGTGTCCAACTATGTATAGGGCAGGAACGTGTTCCGATAATCTCAAGACTAATGACATGTGGGCACACCTCTATTCTGTCGCACACCAAAGGGCGTTGTCAAACTACACGGCAATCCTTATCTTGAATATATATTATATTATCTCTATGACGGTCCACCCCCCAGAATTGGTGGGACGACAGGTAGGGTGCAGTTGGCGTGCTGTAGCGGCGTGTAGCTCGATGGCCAAGGCAAGATGCATGGTGGGGATGACGAAGGACATCAGGTGGGATGTGGGACTACCGCGCCTTGCCACATGAAGGCTCGGCACACCCCTAATTCTAGTGCAAAAGGTTGTTGATGTAGACTGTGGTAGGTGGGGGCATTGGAGGGGGTGTGGCCCGAGCATGGTTGCGCTGACGGAGCAGGGCGTAGCGAGCGAACCGCTTCGATTCGTGCGGCGCGCGAGGTGTCCCAACACACTAGAAGAGTGGCGAAATAATACTTTTGGGGTGGTTGGCGGGGGGCAGGGTGGGGAGGTTCGAAATGCAGGCCGGCTCTCAGGGTTCGGGTCTTACGCGTACGTGGGTCGCAAGGCTGAAAAAAACCGGACCGTCATAGAGTTATGAATCAATCAAAGATACATACTCGCTCAGTATATTATATCATATTATATATATATATATACATATCCCTACCGATCGCTGCACAACAAGGTGTATTCAGAATATATATATATATACAGGGTGTATATAAATAAATAAATAAATAATAAATATATATATCCCTACCAAATCATACCAACCTTAAATTGGCATAGGAACATGCAAATATACATCGCAACGAGCGCACAAATCATGCAGAAACACGCGATGCAGCCTCACCCTAAACGGCTCACTGCAGCACCTAAGCACACTGTTTGATTATTGCTGCCGTCCATATATTCGGGCAGTCCCCATCTCTGATTGAGGAAATCGTAACACACCGTTTACTGAGTCAGCTCCTGAGCTGGTGTATACCAGGTGAGGAAGATGCTAGTGAGAGGAATATGCAGCACTAGGCAAACATTTAGAAATGTTTCACTCACGTCTCACTTGTGGAATGATATTGTACCTTGTGGTGCAGGCGGTGTAGTTCCAGCCACGGTAGAGTCTACATGTAGCTTAATACAAACCCCCATTATCATGATCAGTTTGATGAAGTCCCTGTGCAGCAAATATGCAAACATGTGCCACTGAGCAGATAAAAAAGAACTGAATATATAGTACACCACTGACTGTGTGGCTGACACCCCTACTGAGTAGACTAAGTATTTATGCAGCAATGATTTGTGTGTGTGTGTGCTGTGTGTACACGTGCCACATAATTATTCAGGTGTGTGTTACCAGGGGGGCACTCTTATATCAAAAGTGACAAACTATTCATTTGATAAATATTCCGGCTATACATGCCACTGTAAGCATATTAAGGCCCACTTCAGGAATCAAAATGACCGCATCACACAAATATTATATATGGTCAGGAGGGGCCGGCTTTATTTAATACTTAACCACATTCGAGCACTTCTAGCTATATTAAACCGCATATATCTCGATATCTAGAAATTGTTGCTTTTGCCACAAGATTGATGACCCCTGGTGTAACTCATACAGGACTCTCTCACTTATAAGAATAACGCAAATTTCACGCCAGTCCCCATATTCTTAGCAAATTTCCACATTTAAAGACATAACAAACATCCATGTCTGAGCACATACCATGCCTCCAAAAGTTTCGGTCCCATATTCTTATCAGCCGATATGCTTATAACGGAATCTTTTCTGTTTTTTAATATATTGTATTCCAATACGAACGGCATATCATACCATCCCCTCCTGTCCCATTTTACAGCTGCCGATTTCTGATTAAGACGGCTCACTGTCTTAGTTGGGCAAACATAATTTGCCTTGTCACATTTGTCATTTACTCTGAATTAGTCATCTATTTGACGATTTTGACTTTATAACTGATGACTCATCTATGACGGTATCTTTTCTGAGATTCGTCAGCAATGATTATCAACTGATTGATACTTAAAATTATACAAGATCTTTCAAGATGTGCACAACATTCTTTGTTATCAAAAAGCTTTGGGGGGTGTGTTTAGCTCATTATTGGTGTCTAAGAGTTCGTTCCGTAAGCGTACTATCAAAGTCCCAAGTTTTGAGCAGATTTGTATTTTATATTGTATATAATCTATAATATGTGCAAGAACGAGGTGGTATACTTTGTGTATTATCTGAAAATGTAACTCCGAGGCTACTCAAGGTGTGCCCACTTATCACAACTGTGGAATTGGCCGGGCCACTCTCTTGCGTTATATATTGAGTTGACATAATATTATCCCCCCCGCGGTGGTTGATACCGTCCTAAAGTTTTCCAGGGCCCATTTTAGTGGGTGCCCCTGTTTTGGCGTTGTGTTCCCGTGCGCGGCGCGACAGGGTGTATTAAAAAGTTATATTGTATTCCAACAACAGCAAGCTATAGAAAAACATATACTCATAAATTTTGGGATTTGTGCGGAGTCAATTCGTGCAAAAACTGTTACGGCATTTTCCTCTTTCCCGTTTCCTCCTAGTTGCATGGGCTCAAAACCTCGCGCCCCGAAGTGAGTGTCAAATTCCTATTTTTTTTCCTTCCACGCACATGATTCTGCGTGATTTTGCATGCGTTCTGCATAAATTATGTGGAAGCATGCTTGTCTATAAAACACGATCCCGCAGGCAAGAGATGATCCAGTCCGTCCGCAGCAGGATCTCAATCAAGGTGAAAGAGACTACGAGACATTATTATGATTCACCCTGTCCACCAATACTATGATATTGTGGGGACGGTTGTTTTCAAGTTGCAGGCATCGTGATGACATGCACTAGTCCCGATGATAACCAGCGTTTTACCTGCAGAGTATTTGAAACGTCGTGTCGCCTTCAGCCAAGCCGGTCACCATGGCTGCTGCAACGCCCTGAGAATGCCCGATTGCGCAATCGACGCCGTGGTACAGACTACCAACATACGTGCTGGTGCTAATCTGATCTGCAGGCTGGCAACTTATGAAATTCGCCATTTGTGCTGCAAAGAGAAGCGGACAGCTTATTGGAGTCGATGCGAGGTATGCTTCGGAGACATCAATCGTACTACGCGTACTGGTGGTGGTGTTGGCCATGGTAGCGGCCGCAGCGGCAGTGCTGCTCATGACGGTATCAAGTTCGGCACTGGTATTAGTGGCATGTGTAGACGTGCTCGCCTCGTCGTCCTGGAAAGCTGCACGCACCGATGCTGTCTCATGCTTGTGGATGGCACTGGATTTCTCAGACGACTCTTCGTCTGCGGCGACGCACTCTTTTTTTGCACTGCTTTCTTTGGGGCGCCTTGCTCGTTCGGGCACGGTCCCAGCCGCTACCTTGCGAATCGCATATTCAGAGTTCGCACTGGAAAATCTTCCAAAGTCGACTCCTTGTGGGTAGCACCGTACCAGAACAGAGGTCGGCAGGCAATCCACCTCCTCCAGCAGAGAAGTGGCAAGACTCGATAAAAGCCGCTTGCTTTTTTGCGTGGCACCGTTTCCGTTCAGACAATCTTGGAGCTGTGAGCGAGATTATCAAGCAGCACCTCTGAATATATTGAGCTCATGCGTGATGCCCCCATCACTATGTACTACGTACACCGAGTATCGATCCAACATACGTATGCATGCATATTGTTTGTCTGCCATCGATTACTCCTGAGCAGTTTCGAGGAGTGGGCGTACGATTGACCAAGATGATGCGTACTTCAGGGCGCGCATGCAAGGTTCCCGCGATACGTACTGCTAGCAAGTGATTGCATTGCATCACACGTGATCTGACTCGATTCGCTGCGACAATCATGCTCCATTGACCCATCTACACGTTTGATAGCTTTCTAGCGCTGCTGCTCGATGCGTGAGCCGCCTGCGCACTGCGTCACGTTGGTACGACTGGCTACCCGACTCGTACATGCGCACGATGGTATCGCTTACGAGAGACCTCGCCAATTATGTCTCGGACGCACCATCTACGTAAATGCGCATCGTGGCGAATGAATCCGTGCGAGCGTTCATTCATATCGTATGCACACATGCATAAGTGTAACTACTCTTTATGCGTTATATAAATATGTATCGTGCTAACGCCCACCCAGCCACCCACACATCGGCCATCGATAATAACCATAAACGCACCGACGCAAATGTCGAAGAGCGATTGCTAGAAACGCATACCGTATAGAGCACATTCACATTCCACTCACACACCATCATCCATCCACTTACTAACATCTACGTACGGTGTCTTGGACGCTTGCTTGGTCCAGCGATATGCATGCAAGTGTCAGAGGTGCCGTTTGACACACTACATATACGTTTACGGTATCCTTGCGAGAGGTAAGTTAACAAACACACCTCCGCAACGTATTGCTCACCACTGGAACCTTGCCCAGCGAATTGCGCGATGACATCGTTGCGACTACTACTGCGGTTACTCATCATATATTCCGCTTGACGATTGATGAGTACACCTGACACCCTAATGATATTGAGCTGCTAACCAATGAGTTAGTGAACTGGCATTGATCTGGCTACATATATGACATGCATTGTATACACAAATGTGCGAGTTCTGTATATGTTTAAATAATGAGCTCGATTCAAATGCTATTGTCTGGTATCTGTATATGGTAATTAAGCTCTTTGATGTCGAAGATGACTGGCCTTATATATCTCTGCGCTGGCGATCGACTAGCCACACACCAAAGCTGCGTGGCTGGGTTGTCGAGGTGCCGGATTATTCTTTTTTGGGTTCGTACCGTATTATTCGCGATTTTTGCTAGGCCTTACTTCCTGTTCGTCCGAGCATACGAGTTAGGGGGTTCGTAAGCGCCCACTTCCGACGTTTACGTGGATTACTTGCGAGCCGCAGCTTTATTTCACAGTGTTCGTCTTCGATGTTACGAGGGACCCTACTTTTCATTCGCGACTATGCCTCCATCTATTGACCTATTGACGATTTATGCCTGCGCACACGCCCCTTGTTTTAGCTGTGATTGGACATCGAATACGCAAATCAACGAAGTGATACGTGCAAAATCCGATGTAAAATTCCTGCCAAATACGAATACACGGTTTTGTGTGCTGACGAATCAATGGTCTGATGCATTTAATATATATTTCGTTACCAATGGTCACTCCGGGTTAACGACATAAAAACTCCCGATAGGTCAGCAGTCAGCACTCATATACTGATTTGTCTACCGATTATTATACGCGCTTCCATCAAAATCGTAGAGCTGTATTCTCACTGGTATGCGATGTCAACAGCATTACGATCACATCGGTATATCAAGTTCTTCTGTGCATGGCCCAACGACAACAGGACAACTTCGACAATATATCACGTCACCGATGGCACAATACATAAACGAAGTACGAAAGAGCTGCATAACTTAAACTGGTCCGTCTATTTTTAACAGTGGCAATTTTCCGAATCCGACAGTCCATGTACGATTCCAGAGATCAAAATACGATGCATTCCTTTGTCGCTCCCCAGGAATCTCTTCGGACCTTCCGATGTTCCCGATCTAAAAACATTGGACGGCTCAACTTTAGTTGGGCACCCCTAAAGTACGACTACTAACATATACTAGGTCACTTTATAATAATATATCACGAACGCTGCTCGCATGCTGAAGCGCTCCCAGCCGACGCACCGAAGGTGTAAAACCATTATTATAACAGCGAAGCCCACTCGTCGCTCCCGCGTCGCGTCGTGGGGGCTCCGCCCCCGCTCCGCTCGCGCTCGCTTTACCATTCGATTGCGATGTGGGCATCTTGATCTGAGGCCTGTCTCGTGTCTGGGCTGCGACGACGGGAGTGCGATGTCTACAGCGACTAAAAGGGTGAGGGAAGGATGACGTGGCGGCATTCGTCGAATGTCCGTTGCATACAAACATCGTATGAAGATTTTTACGAGGTCATCCGAACGTAGGATCATGTCAAGGTAAGGTTTGCGCGGAGTCCAAAAATGCAAAAATCTTTTCAATAATCTTTTATTTGATAAATAGGTTGCCCATAGCACCCTGTACATATTGCGCACTTCAGGTATCAAATTGACCACGTTAATGAAAAGTTATGGTCGATACCGCTCGGTCACCCCCCAGACTTAACCATACTTAAGCGCAAACTTAAATCGCTCGCATCTCAAAATCTAGATTTTGAAAAGTTTTTGCATTTTTGGACTCCGCGCAAACCTTACCTTGATGTGTGCGACAATGCTCTTCGCTTTGAGTTCCAGCATGCCATACCATCGTGTTTTGATGCTATCAAGTCGGAAGAATGCAGTTATCGGATCGACGATCGGTTTGATCGGACGACGTGTTTGAAAAATTAGTTGCCTGCGGCGCGCCCCCAACTCCGCAAACATAATGCAAATCGATCAAGGTCCCGTTTCGATCCCTCGCGCGCGCGTCATTTCAAACGATGCGGTGCTACCTTTGCTTTTGCCTGCATGGTTCGAGAAAACTCTATCTATATTGAGTTCACTGACTATCTGATATCTTTGGACTAGGATATTCCAGTATATCCACTCATCATGTGGATGTCCCTACAATATATAAACCAGCTCCGCCCTCGGACGAGCGTCGACACGCCTGCTTGTGGGAAGGCCACTGCATCCGCTTCCCCCTTCATCTTAAGGGCTGAGCTATGCAAGCCCTGTTATAATATTCAATATTATCAATAATCACTGTGCAGTTGAACAGCTTACACAAGTGAACGTATGTGCGGGTTTGTGAGTGCAGTCTATGAATCCAGAACTGCTGAAGCACAACGCTTCCTCACTTAAGTACCTACGTCTCCCATCATCTTAGATGGTACCGCCATTGGGTTGTGAACCCGAGACGTAGGTTGAACGACCAGCATTGTATAAACGACTAGTTCGTTCATGCTGCGCATGCATGTTCCGTGCATGCTAAAGCGAAAGATGGTTCTTGAAGAATCGACAAGATGTATCTTTGCTTTGTCATCTTCGAGTTCGGAGTACGAACTCTCGATGACAGGGATGCCTGATGATGTGACATAATCATCTGGCGACATGTACAGTCATCGTCGACCGTACTGACGACTGTCATAAATGTATGACGCGACTCGACCTGTACAGTCATGATCGACCATACTGTCGACTGTCATAATAATATATGACATGACATGACATGACATGACATGATGACATGTATGACAGGTATGACACGTATGACATGTATGACACATATGTCATCGGTCATAACCCTGACAGATCTCCCCTCTTAAGAGAGTTGTGACCTCACAACGGGCATACCTTTGTATATGTCTTTGATGTCTTTGTTGTTGTCGCTTCTTGCTGGTACCAGTCTTCTTACACCGATTTGAGGCGTCCCTCATGGTGTTTTTAGGTTATTGGGGGGAACTGAGTCCACTTTAGTCCCTCACCTTAGGCATTTAGCCATACAGTCCTTAGGATGTAGCCCACCTTTCCGGAAATCGTATCGTTGAGTGACGTTCCAAGGTTCAATGAAGAGCGTTTTCGCGATACAATCCTACGCTGGATTACTGATTGATCCACACGTTATCATGTATGTGCTAGACGATTCAAAGCATCCGAAGTCTACGTTACGGATTATTTGCGCTAGCCGTCGTCGCCTTTTGCGCGATCGATGATCCCACGATTATAACGAATTATATTCGAACGATTCTCGGCCTAATATAGTGCACCCAACTCTTCCTCCCCTCCTTAAGCTACTTTGGAGGATCCTAGGCGGTGATGGGGAGCCCGATTTCGATAATAAACGAACAAAGGGGCTTGTTTTAATGCAAACGGAGCGGCCCTGCTTAACGGAATTGGACTTATAATCCTTTACCGGTCTGCTCAACTCCTCAATATTTTTGTCCAGTACGCACGCTTTGACGAACATCTATCGCGATGAGTGAGAATGGATTCGCCACGTACTAATGTGAAATTTATTTAGTCATGTTTGTCAAGCACAACTTAGGATCACAATACCTTCTACCTCAGTCAATATCTCCGGTAGCTTCGGATGACTGGCCAAGAATCCGATGACAAACCACGGTTTTGGCAAAGGTAGCATTTAGCAGTTTTTTCACAGATATTGGTACCCGCATATGCGTATCTGTGTAAGGGTATGATTTATACAAGGCTCACTACACCTTAGCAAGGAAGGATCAATTCCTGCTCCTGTCATATCAATTTGATGCAGGGTAAAAAATGTTAGGGATATAACCCTGCAGTTCTCGGGTTGCAGCCCATTGCACCGAAGATGCATCGCAGTTCTTGGGATGCAGCCCTGCAGTTCTTGGGATGCAGCCCTGATATATTTATACGACCGATGGATGAAAACCTCTTGGGTATATGTTTCCACGGCCTGATTATTTTTAGGTCGGCATTTATTGGCAAAAGTCATTGGCTATCAGCTTTTGACTCAGAAGCCACAATGTTATAGAAGCTGCGACCTATTGTGATCATATGCGGCAGTTATGCCTTCAGCATACGTAAACAATATGATTATGTGGAACTTATAATCCCACTTAAGTTGCATCATGATAAATTTATCAGGTGTTAACAAGTGTTCAGGATTTGATAAGGGGTTGACGCCCCACAAGCCAAAGGTCACTGTCTCATAAAGCTCGCCTCAAGTGTGCGGCTTTGAGGATTAGTGTCCTGGCGAGGCACAGTCATGATGCTTCCTAGTCCATAATGGAACTGGAAATGAGAATACTCAAGATATCCGAAGACAGGAAGGCTTTTGGTTGGCCAGAGTTACTGTCAAGATGCTTAACCTTGATGGGGTTGCATTCGGATACAAACTGTGCAACCATGCATGTGACTTATGCATTGATGTATGACTTTGATGAATTGTCTCTTGTCATGAACCTGGAAGGAATGACGGGCAATTAGCTAGAGTGGCTGATTTACTCACTCGGCTTTGCTGTTCATGGAATTTGATGTTTAATGGCACAACTGGCAATCCTTTGCTCAGATGCTTTCCTCAAGACATTGGCAACAACTTGTGTGCCAGCTTTTCTAGATTTGGGGAAAAACCATGGATCAACAATTTATCAATCAAAACACATGTATCAAGGTTGATTCAACGAATCCTTCAACTCTTGAATTTCGACAATCAGCATCTCAGGCTGTTGACGTCAAAGTGATGGTCGTAAGCTTACAATATAGCTTATTCACATTTGAAAAACCATCGTTCTCCTATGTCAGTGCCCTTCATATACTATGATAGAGCCGGAGAAATATGCATCTATGATTTCTTCATAATGAACTTTATGTGTCAATAAGTCAAATAAGACTTCATTTGATGTTTCAATCGGCATGATGTACCGTGTCATCAACTTTATGGCTGCTATACACAGATGCTGGAACTTTTGATAGGATCTTTAATTTTCCAAGCAAAATCATAATGATGTAAATCAATTTGTGGCAGCTGTATGAAAATGAATGAATCTATACTCTTCCTCCCTCTCGCAAAAAGAGATGTATCAAACCAATCAGATGGTGATGGAGGATGTTATTCAATCATTATGTTATGTGAAAAATGGTTTGATAGAGAATCAGACTGAGATTACTCATCGAATGCTTTAGAGGTAACAATGTCAATCTGAACATTGATTCTCTCTACGTCATATTGGCAATATGCCTGACGTTTTTGAATGTGGCTAATGCCAGATGATGTCAAATGCAGTTGTTGGATTGCAGCCCACATACATTTGTCAATTCAGGGTCACTATAGTGTGCCCGACTTAGACAATGTTCTGGAAAATGATTGTCATGATGAACAAAGAAATTAGTGATGGAGAGTTACCGAAGTTTAACTTTGGTATCGAAGCTAATGGAGAGTCAATCAAGAAGTGTCCGTAATGACAACAACTTACTACGAGTTGTATTTTCGTAGTTGATGGATGGCTGACACGTCATTTCATTATGAATAGAACATGGCATTGCCTAGTGATATGTGTATATTCTTCAGCACATGATCACTTATCTCAATGGTGCCTTATTTTTGGCAGACACTATTCAGAGACTTGTTATGATAAAGAAATATGAATGATGAATGTGTCATTTCAATCCGATAGAATTGTGACTTGTTGTATGACTACAAAATTTTTGTCACTTTCCAGAATGAGGATGAACTGTATGGAGATCGAAGGTTTTCTTGGAAACCGTATGCAGATCGAAGGTTTTCCAAGACTTCGTGGCCTAATGGTAGAGGCAACAAATTTCTATACATTCCCGAATGAGCTTTCAAAGAGTCTTTATTCCTCAATGAAGCATGCTTGTGTTATGTGACAAAATGATATGAAATTTCAAATATGATGTCAATCTATATGTGGATGGCTTATACCATTGTATGCTATTCCACAAATAAATAGTGATGTCAGAATAAAACTTTGGACAATTGCAACTTAGTACAAATTTGAGTGCATTCAAGTCCACTAAAATGTTCAGAATCTGAATTTAATGTACTTTTCTAGCTAAAGCTACCATTGACTGTCCAACATCCACTCTGGACATTGTTTCTTACGTCTTTTGGCATCACGCTCAGCGTTTCTCTTATTCTGCAAGCGCCTCTTTACTACTTTTTCATCCGGAACGTTGTACCGGCTACGAAACTTGCTGGTAACTTCTTCTTCTGAGCTTTCTTCATCCAAAAGCAAAACTGGCTTCAACTTGTCTTGTTCTTTCATCTAGGACGAATCACACAGGGATGCAGCAGACCTGCAGCATGAGAAGAAAATAAACAGCAAGAAAGTCATTATGCAAAATCACCACTGAAGGAGATGACTTTCATCATAGGGTGGTATATTGGTTGTTTCATATGACACATAGAAGATATGAATAATTCGTAGAGAATTTTGGGATAAACATCCTGGATTGGCTGTGCTTGATTGCTCTATGCCCAAGAATGACCGAAGAGATTGCTTGCCACTTTTCAGCCATAAGCGTAGAGGCTGCTTAACAACGGTTGGGACCATAAGCTAAATAGCTATGCAGCTATGTCGGAGGCTGAATAGTTATGATTGCACAGACTCAGTCTTTTATGATGAATAGACCTCTGAGAAATGGTGTCTAAAAATCAATTGACAACAACTCAACCTTTTGGTATGATGCAGAGCTGATGATCTTTGTTGCACTTTAATTGTTTAATGTGCACTAATGAAATGTCTCGTGATATATAATCTCACAGAAAAGGCTTTGCTCAATGGCGATATGATCAGATATGTAATGATCAATGAAGACAAGATGGTTGGTATGGCTCATTCAGTAGGCATAATTACCTCAAAGAGATGCCAATACACGGATACATATCAAGACATAAGGGCAATAGGCTTATTGTATAGCCTTCAAGACAGCTAGCATTTATGCTGCATTGGTCAGCTCAGTGGCTTTGACCTTTCTAGGTGTTGTACTCAGGCCGTGGCCTGCATATTGCATTGAGTAATCTTGACACCTTTAATGATCCAATCAGATGATATGTATGAAGTATCAAGAATGGTTGCCCTTTCCAATGATCATCGGTGGCAGAGGCTATATTGCTTGCACCGTGTCAGTATACATTTCTAGTCTGGATACATGCTAGACCAGATGTATACAATGTCTAGGTCTTCAAAATCAAGCTCATATGAATGTCATGGCTGATGTATGTGTCAACTTTCATGGAGTTTTGCATGGTTTGACTGTATATAGTCAGGCTTACCACAACAAAAACAATGATGCAACTTACTTGTTTTATTTTATTATTTGTCTTTATTATTTATTATTTATTTGGTTTTTAGTTGTATTTCTAGCTTATCATCTTCCCCCCTCAAGGAAGTGTATTGCTAGGCGGTTGTCAAGCGCCGTTCAAATACAACAGAGGTCCGACCTCTTTGTGATGACGTGGAAGCTTTCTATGAAGCTGGATAGCAGTTCTCGGGTTGCAGCCCCTTGCACCTAAGGTGCATTGCAGTTATTGGGATGCAGCCCGAATCCACGTCATTAGCGTGGGTCATATAGTACCCAAGCATGTGCTGTGTATATACAACACTACCCTCCAGCGGCGAAGTGGCTTGCTATTACCATCATCGTATGCTGTGGGATATCAATATATGATCAGAGAGCATGGATATATATATATGTACCATGTTTGTCAATATCGGAGAGACTATGTCTTCTTTAAAATCCTCATGACTATATATATAATGGTGGTATACTGATGTCAACACCTTCTCTCTGAGTGATTCATTGATTTCAGATGTGATGTCGTGGCAAAAAAATATATGTCCACGTCATTGGCACAAGTCATGGTGTGTCCATGCATACACGATCTTAGCGCAGGTCACAATACAGTGCCCGAGCATACGCGATTTTAGCGTAGGTCACGTTGTGCCTCTGTTTATTACATCTGATAATATCTGTTACTCATCTTTGTGAGTCTAGACAGCATTGTGCTGATTGCAATGCTTTCTCTGGTGACTTATATATCACAGATTATACCAATGTGGTGATCAGTCCAGTGCAATATTTTGTCACCGGAATGTACAGGGATTGTGAATGATTGCAATCCAGCCGGAGGAATAATCTCTACAGCTATTCTGTACTAATGAATTCATTGGAGTTATACTCATTTCGACGATTCAAAAACCCATGTCATTGTAGTGATGACAACTCACATGGATATATAGGGTTTTTTATCAGAATGCTTTTATGTGATGTCAACATATTATGACCAATTCACTTGTATCTCAGGACAAAGGAGTTACGCTTGGAAGGTCTTGCATGGTGGTCACCAACAGTTATCAACTGTTATTCAGGTGCCAAATTCTGCCTTCAGCACTGGGACTATATCAACCAGTCTTACAGCGATGCACTTGTCCTTCCCACTCTTATGTACGGCTATAGTGCCAAAGTACATCAGGTGGGAAATATATATATATATACATTATATAACTATCATCTTCTGATCCAGGAAATGCAATTAAGCATGGTATCAGGTTATATGTTATGTATATAGTTCAGCATTCCAAACTTACTCGAGAATGTAAATGCTGAGCAAGAGTCAACTTATAGTCATTAGGATATAGTTTCCCATCCGAGTTTACACTTTATTAGTGATAGTGGATTTAACGTTGTACAGATTTCAACGTTATTTGTGGATGCGATTAATAATGTGATTTTATCAAAAGCAATCTATCAGAAATCACCAGATCGGAATATGAAATGGATATGTGTGAATCTTATCCACCTTCTTCCCCCCTTGAGGAAGTGTGAATACATAGGCAGTCAGTTGTTTATATACCTTATAGCTTATAGCTTATAGCTTGCAGTCCTTATAGGAATCGGCTCATACAGTTTTAGGGTTGCAGCCCTACAGTCCTTGGGTTGTAGCCCTGCAGTTTTTGGGTTGTTGCCCTACAGTTCTAGGGTTGTTGCCCATAGTATTATCATGTCTATGATGATTTAGCATGATATAATAATGCCAAAAAACGAAGTTTTTCGAAATAAAACTGGCATTTTAGAGCATGTGTGGTTACAGTGGCCCTATTACCCAATACAGTGTTTAGGGTGTTACTTGATATCAGTAACCCTAATACAGGTAAAAAATAAGCAGTATAACGTTTTTGCAAAGATTTTTAGGCAAAACTGCATTCAATACCTAAGTGAATGTTAGGTGATTTTCAGAGGGTACGTTATACCCCTCACACACACATTCAAATATTAGGGTGTTACAGGGTGTTACACGTGTTATGTCTTTCAGGAATTGTTATTTGATAGATAAATATCCATTATAGCAAAAAAAATCAATCCCGAATTTGCAAAAGATTACACGTACAGCATTTTGACCGATTTTTCGTTACAGCCAATATGTTTACCCCTACATATTACACACCTAATATCTAGGGTGTTACACGAAATATGACATGTGTCATTATGATTTTCTCATACCTCAATAGGTATAAAATCATATTATCAAATAAAATAGGGTCCGATTTTCAATTTTCAAATCTATCGCAAACGGATTTTACCTATTTTGGCCGTTTTTGGCTTTATGTATATATATATATATATACATATCTCTGTGTGTGTGTGGACTACAAAGTACAGAAACACTGCAAATCACTTTTCCTTTGCACATGACAAATTTCATGGCATAAAAGTGAATTATGCTGCATATCAACATCTGTGGTTGATCACATTTCTGGGTTTTACTGATTTAAACCCATGGAGGCAAATGCACTCTCTGGTGATATTTAAGATATATCAACTGTAAATGAATTCACAGTTGTGTCAGATCCTAAGATATATTTGGATGTATACAACGAGTATATCAAGTGATATCTCTATGTTCAAATACATCTGGACACTGCTAGATGTAATCTAAGCAGTTTTTACACAACACAATGTTTGTGTATATGTACGTCCATAACCACCTTTTGTCAATTCATGTATGGTTGCTGATCTGAGTTGGTACATGCATGTGAGTGATCAGTTCTGCATCAACTGTCATAATGCAATGTAGATTTTGATGTTGCTCCAGCGATAGTGAATATGGCAGTGCTCAGCAGTTACCAGCTGCATATTGAGCACTGATACTGCCTTCGGGTCTGGAGATATTCTCCATCCAGCCCTACAGCATGTTGTTTAATCCTGTTACCATTACTATCGCCATCGCTGACATCCAGTACGCACATGTGTTTACTGGATGTTATCTACATTATTGTATACATTGTTATTGGTATATTCACTCTGAGTCAGTGAATGTCAATGTATAATGAATGCTAGTGTTTGTGCAGTGTATAGTACTGCTGATTAGTACTAGTGTGTGTGTGTGTATTTGTTTGCACACACTTTGCAGTATTTTTATGGATATCACAATATCCTAACAGCTTATCATGCAGATTGTCAGCATACCACGTACTGATTATATCTAACATGATATATATAGTTTAGGGATTGTTGTAATTCCATGATAATCTCATTACGATATGAGTTGCTGATAAATTTCACATGAAGCTCAGGTGAGCATTCCTTCAAGTAATCCACCATAGAATGTACGTGTTACCTGGAGAGCATCTCGGCTCCACCAGGGCACGACAAACTTATTATGGTGTTATGATTACTGTCAGGCACCCTTTGCAACATGGATTCTAATATAGTTTAGCATTCACTGCAATATGCTTATGCTCTATTTAATACAGCTGTTATCGTGATCAAGCTGTTCAATATAATAAAGTATGTAACATTTACAACACTGCAATCATTCAGAACAAAATGTGTGCATGATATAGAAGTATATGCACTGTGTATTAATGATTGCTGTAAGTGAAATGAGTGTATATGTGTGTGTGCTGATCTGCACACACATGTTGTGCATAGATCATTGTGCTGCCATCGAGCATTCCTCGCAATTTATGAAATCATGAAAGGTATATATTATGCTGACAGGCCATAAATCATTGCACGCAGTGATTGTAAACAGTGCGTAAAGATGATTTGCAAAAATCGCTGATGTATGTTGTATACAATTGTGAGTGCGCTGCTGATGACAAGTATGAATTGTCGTCGCCATTCATTAGCATATGATACAGCATATTTTTCAAACGTGATTCATGTGAGCGCGCGCATGCTGCGATCAACTTCTGCAAATATGTGACCATCGCGCAGTATGCGACCATCGCGCATGCTGCCATCTGCAATTTAGTAACAATCGCGCAGTATGCGAACATCGCGCATGCTGCCATCTGCAATTTAGTAACAATCGCGCAGTATGCATGTATGAAGCCGTATAAAAGCCATTCAGTGCAATCATAAAAATTGCGATACTGCGCTGATGATTCTACCGCGCGGAAACGATTCCGCCGACAATTCATCGCATCCGCGAACATGCATATATCCGTGAACCATTTATCGTGTACATTTCATTGTTGCGCCGATATATGCCATATGCACACCTTATCGCGTATGTGTGCGATCAGCTGTTGTGCAAGTGCGCTGCGGAAAATCTCCTCGCGCAATTTATGCGCTGTCAATATGCGAGCGTATTTATTGTTCGGTTTGTAGATATTCAGTATTTGCGAACGCTGTCGTATATGCGCCCTCCTGCAAACCTGCGAACAATATTAAGTATGCTACGCTTCTATCACTGCACCCACTTGAGTTCTCGAGTGTCGCGCCTTGACGACTTTTAGAATACCACTCTTAAGGGCTGAGCTATGCAAGCCCTGTTATAATATTCAATATTATCAATAATCACTGTGCAGTTGAACAGCTTACACAAGTGAACGTATGTGCGGGTTTGTGAGTGCAGTCTATGAATCCAGAACTGCTGAAGCACAACGCTTCCTCACTTAAGTACCTACGTCTCCCATCATCTTAGATGGTACCGCCATTGGGTTGTGAACCCGAGACGTAGGTTGAACGACCAGCATTGTATAAACGACTAGTTCGTTCGTGCTGCGCATGCATGTTCCGTGCATGCTAAAGCGAAAGATGGTTCTTGAAGAATCGACAAGATGTATCTTTGCTCTGTCATCTTCGAGTTCGGAGTACGAACTCTCGATGACAGGGATGCCTGATGATGTGACGTATCATCTGGCGACATGTACAGTCATCGTCGACCGTACTGACGACTGTCATAAATGTATGACGCGACTCGACCTGTACAGTCATGATCGACCATACTGTCGACTGTCATAATAATATATGACATGACATGACATGACATGGTATGACATGTATGACAGGTATGACACGTATGACATGTATGACACATATGTCATCGGTCATAACCCTGACATAAAATGCAGAAAACATCCCGAAAACGGGACATAAATGACGATTGTTTTCGCATGTCATTTTTTCCCTCATTCCAAACACTCGTTCGGCCTTAGAATTGTTGTGGTGGGGTAAGGCAACCTTCAGAACTTCGAAAACATAACATTAGACCGTAGGCGTAGGGCTATATATTTGAGCCAAAATAGGCCTAAAATGCAAAAAACAGCCCAAAAACAAGACATAACTGGCGAATTTTCCGCATTTTATTTTTTCTTCTCATTCCAACCACTCGTTGTGCCTTAGAATTTTTGTGGTGGGGTAAGGCAACCTTCGGAGCTTCGAAAACATAACTTTAGACCGTAGGCGTAAGGCTATTTGAGCCAAAATTGGCCTAAAGTGCAGAAAACAGCCCGAAAACAGGACTTAACCGGCGATTTTCCCGCATATTATTTTTTTCCTTATTCCAAACACTCGTTCGGCCTTAGAATTGTTGTGGTGGGGTAAGGCAACCTTCAGAACTTCGAAAACATAACATTAGACCGTAGGCGTAAGGCTATTTGAGCCAAAATAGGCCTAAAATGCAAAAAACAGCCCCAAAATAGGACATAACTGGCAATTTTTTCCGCATTTCATTTTTTCCCCTCATTCCAAACACTCGTTGTGCCTTGGAGTTGTTGTGATGGGGTAAGGCATCCTTCAGAACTTCGAAAACATAACATTAGACCGTAGGCGTAAGGCTATTCCAACCAAAATAGGCCTAAAATGCAAAAAACGGCCCGAAAACAGAACATAACTGGCGATTTTTTCCGCATTTCATTTTTTTCCCTCATTCCAAACACTCGTTGTGCCTTAGAATTGTTGTGGTGGGGTAAGGCAACCTTCAGAACTTCGAAAACATAACATTAGACCGTAGGCGTAAGGCTATTTGAGCCAAAATAGGCCTAAAATGCAGAAAACAGCCCGAAAACGGGACATAAATGGCGATTTTTCCGCATTTTATTTTCCCGCTCATTCTAAGATCTCGTTGGGTCTCAGAACTTTTGTGGTGGGGTAAGGCAACCTTCAAAACTTCGAAAACATAACTTTAGACCGTAGGCGTAAGGCTATTTGAGCCAAAACAGGCCTAAAATGCTGAAAACAGCCCGAAAACGGGACATAAATGACGATTGTTTTCGCATTTCATTTTTTCCCTCATTCCAAACACTCGTTCGGCCTTAGAATTGTTGTGGTGGGGTAAGGCAACCTTCAGAACTTCGAAAACATCACATTAGACCGTAGGCGTAAGGCTATATATTTGAGCCAAAATAGGCCTAAAATGCAAAAAAAACAGCCCAAAAACAAGACATAACTGGCGAATTTTCCGCATTTTATTTTTTCTTCTCATTCCAAACACTCGTTGTGCCTTAGAATTTTTGTGGTGGGGTAAGGCAACCTTCGGAGCTTCGAAAACATAACTTTAGACCGTAGGCGTA
>LGRX02035464.1:33114-47443 GCA_001247695.2 Cymbomonas tetramitiformis
CTTCACGTCGTGCTGGCTTCGCCGGCACTCCGCTCGGGCTCGCTGCGGCCACGGTCATATATATTAAGCTTGTGGGAAGGCCATTGCCTCCGCTTCCCCCTCCGCCCCACGTCGTGCCGGCTTCGACGGCACTCCCAAAGAGACTTTGAAGTCACATTAATGTATTGAAGTGCGCACCAATATATGGATCTACCTTCAAGGGATCAAAGCTTGGGATGGGCGATTCGGGGGTCATGCGTACCCTACGGCGGTGGCGCGCGGGAGGGGGCGCGCGCGGCGCACTCCAGGATCACCTATCGCTTACTTACTTACTTATTTACAAATAAACCGCACCGTTAGTCTATAACGAACTAGACCTTGAGGGTTGGGGGGGATAACCCCCCTCGTTTTCCTCCGCTTCCCTTCCATATATTTAGCATATTACAACGAAATTCACCGGCCGTGCTGCCGGAAATCGTGGGTGCGGCATGCCCGAAGCCATGAGTGATATTCGATGACCGCTCGATGATCCTCAATGACCGTTCGGTAGGGTTCGATAACCTCTCGATAATATTCGATGATCGCTCGATAATATTCGATGACCACCCGATGATATTCGATGACCACTCGATACCATTCGATGATCGCTCGATGAGATTCGACGACCGCTCGGTAGGGTTCGATAACCTCTCGATGATATTCGATGACCGCTCGGTAGGGTTCGATAACCTCTCGATGATATTCGATGACCGCTCGATGCGATTCGATGACCACTCGATGATATTCGATGACCACTCCGATGGTATTCGATGGCCGCTCGATGAGATTCGATGCGACCACTTGATATGATGACATGGTGATATGATATGATGATATGATGATATAATGACATGATGACATAATAGCATGATGACATATTGGCAGGATGACATGATGTCATACTGTCATGATGTCATGATGTTTATGTATGATCATCGCAGCGAACATTCCAAGAGTGTCACGCGACTGCATGTTGAGACACTATTCGCAATTAACAAATAGGGGATGCTCGACTGCGCTGTCCCTGTCGTCCCCGACCAGAGTACTAATCTCGCCCAACGGTGCTCGACTTCCGTGCGCTGTCCCTGTCGTCCCCGACCAGAGTACTAATCTCGCCCAACGGTGCTCGACTTCCGTGTGATATAAATAACGGTATTTTCACTCGGGTACCATCGACTGGCCAATCGCGTTTCGGAAACGAATCGCATCCAAAACCGAATCGGACGGGCGACGCGAAATGATAGCGCCGACAAATCCAAAATGCTTGACTGCGCTGTCCCTGTCGTCCCCGACCAGAGTACTAATCTCGCCCAACGGTGCTTCAAACTCAGAAACGATTAAATGCCCCGTCCCTGTCGTCCCCGACCAGAGTACTAATCTCGCCCAACGGTGCTCGACTTCCGTGTGATATAAATCACGGTATTTTCACTCGGGTACCATCGACTGGCCAATCGCGCTTCGGAAACGAACCGCATCCAAAACCGAATCGGACGGGCGACGCGAAATGATAGCGCCGTCACGATTCGCGCGTGATGACCTCCACGCGACTGCATGTTGAGTCATCTCGACGTCCCATAAAAAAACGAATCGGACGGGCACGATGGCGCGGGGTGGGGGGGGGGCGCCGTCGCGATGCGCGCTTTGATTTAATTAGTAATTGACAATTGACAATTGTAATTGTGTGATGAACAGGACCACCAACTCAAGGAGTTGGGGAACAAGTTGTCTTAAATATGGAACATACATGTAATGTGTAATGTAAGTTATGGGATGTGGAGAGTTGTGTGTGTGTGTGTGTGTGTGTGTGTGTGCGTGTTTTTTTTTTCATTTACGAGAGGAATAGACGAGAGGAATAGACGAGAGGAATCATATATGCACCTTCGGTGCGATAATAATATAACGTAGGCATTAGTTGCCTGCGGCGCGCCCCCAACTCCGCTGAATGCAAATCGATCAAGGTCCCGTTTTGAACTTTTGATCCCTCGCGTGCGCGTCGTTTCAAACGATGCGGTGCTACCTTTGTTTTTGCATGTATGGTTCGAGAATATATCCACTCATAATGTGAATATCCCTACAAACCTCTGCTCCTTATGATTTGGAACCGGACCAAATTACCTTACCTTACTTAATCAGCAAAGCGCGAATCCCAACGGGCGACACAGACGAACTTCCGATCTCACGATCGCCAGACGCTAACGATGACAGTGCCACTGCAGTCGCGTACATTTATCGCGACGCCACCCTCGCGTTGTGGCATGGCATGTTGGGATGCAAAAAGCGAAGTATTGTCGCGCACATGATCCTACGGTCAGATGGCCTAGTGGAGATCTCCTTTTGAGATCGATCCGCCTAGTATATAAACCAGCTCCGCCCTCGGACGAGCGTCGACATGCCTGCTTGTGGGAAGGCCACTGCCTCCGCTTCCCCCTTCACGTCGTGCCGGCTTCGCCGGCACTCCGCTCGGGCTCGCTGCGGCCACGGTCATATATATTAAGCTTGTGGGAAGGCCATTGCCTCCGCTTCCCCCTCCACCCCACGTCGTGCTGGCTTCGACGGCACTCCCAAAGAGACTTTGAAATCACATTAATGTATTGAAGTGCGCACCAATATATGGATCTGCCTTCAAGGGATCAAAGCTTGGGATGGGCGATTCGGGGGTCACACGTACCCTAGCGGGGGCGCGCGGGAGGGGGCGCGCGCGGCGCACTCCCGGATCACCTATCACTTACTTACTTACTTACTTACTTACTTACTTACTTACTTACAAATAAACCGCACCGTTAGTCTATAACGAACTAGGCCTTGAGGGTTGGGTTGGAGAAACCCCCTCGTTTTGTCACGGTTCGCTATGCGAACAGTATGTGTGACGCTGCTGTTATTGAACGGTAACAGCAAAACGCAATATTCTGGTGGGTGTATGAGTGCAGCAGTCTGTTGACCAGAAGTGTCTGCTTGAGCCCAATGCTCCTCATATCTCTAATGCTCTCACGCATCTCATGCGTTACCACCATCGGGTTGTGAACCCGAGAGCACTAGGTGAACTTCCCGCATCGGCTGGTCGATATAGCCATTGATGCTCGCATGCTGTTCAGTGCATGCTTGAAGCGAAGACGCGTCTTATCAGGACACTTTGGTTCTTCAAGAACTTGTCTTGCTTCGCCATCTCGATCCCATCTCGATGCCATGTACTTGGCCGCTCGATGACAGATGTCACTCTGTCACCTTAGGTGGATGACAGGCATTATGACTGTACATGTCATAGTCGACCGTACTGACAATACTTGACGACTTATGTCATTATGACACATGGCATGACATGACATGACATGACAGTGCATGACATTGCATGACATGACATGACATGATATGACATGATATGACATGACATGTATGACACATATGTCATCGGTCATATCCCTGACAGATCTCCCCTCTTAGAAGTGTTGTGACCTCACAATATAGGGAGGCTGGAGTACACTTTAAACCCTCACCTTAGGCATATAGCCCTACAGTTCTTAGGATGTAGCCCCCCTGTGCCAGGGAACAATAGCCCGGCCAAGCCATTCGATTGGCATATTGTATTTATGCATACTGGGGCAGTGAGATGGCAATGGGCTCGGAAGGGGACTCCCGAGCCATTGACTTCGTACTATGGGGAGCGAAAGCCTGGACTTGATTATAGCTGGCAGCATATTATCGTACACCCTTCTGGTGCGCTACGCCGCTGGGAGCGTAATAGGGGCGGCGGGTGGTTTCTAGAAGACGCCACTCAGTTGAAGGCGCCGGTAGCGCCATTCTCATTACCGATCAGCCGCGTTGGGATCGCGTACTGGAATCCGACGATTGTGATTGACGATGACGAATATCGTGGAATTCCCTACAAGGGGCGTAAGCCTATACACTCAGCGCCTACGAACAGTGAAGATTCGGGTACAGGCGCTGTGTCCTGGAGTAAGGAGAAGTTACCAGATTCTGATGACAATGATGACGCAGGTGTCACTAACAGTAAGGAGAAGCTACCAGATTCGGATGACAAAGATGACGCGGGTGTCATATATGACATGAACACTGCCAGTCCGAAATGGGAGCCAACTTCGCCTGAATATGATGACACCGAGGATGACGTCAGCGAGTTCGATGACTTGGTAGCTGACGATGCTGAAGAACAAGCTGAAGCTCGAAGGTTGAAGAGACTGGGACTGCAATTGATCATGGATGAGAAGGGTGAACTTCCCTGGGTACCAAAGGGCACCTCCCCGACCTCACCTGTTCAGCCCGATGATCAGCCTATTACCGAGCAGAAGTCTGAGGCCATATCTGAGGATGCCCCAGCCTCTGTGGTGGAAACTTTTCATGTACCACCAAAGAAACCATATGGGTCGGATACTGGATTGACTTCAATGGTTGAGAATAAGGCTGGGGTGTCTGAAGAGACGAAGAGGCAATCTAGGAAATATCCGAGATGTTGGACACATGATTATATCACTCATTTGAAATGCACCATGAGCAGTGACAGTGATGAAGAAGAAGTGCTGGACGTGGCTCCTCGTAGGAAGAAGGCAAAGATCAGCAAGGGACAATGAAATCAACTGTCTTGATTAGGATTGTCCAAATGCAGATTCTCCGATTAGGATTTGTATAGGTGGCAGATGATGATATGCCAGCCGACATGGGACAGATCGATTAGAGATATGAATTGCGCGCCTTGAAAGTATAAGACATGAATATTGCACATTTGGAGGCTGTTCTAACTTGAAGTAACTATTTGGAGGAGCTGTTGCTCAACCTGTTAATTTACTGGTCAATCTTTCCTGCCATAAAGATATTGCAATTGCTTGAATTGTAGCCTTGTTCAACTGTTTATCTAGAACATTGCAATTTTGTACACTGCAAAATTGCCGACTTCGGACCTGTGCCCCAAGATTGAAGCAGATTTACCTCTGACTGACCCTTGAGCTCCGGCTCGGATACAGTCACGTGCTCAAGAAGTCTTCACTTGGAAGTGGTATTGCTCTGCGCCCTTTTTGCCCCCTGACTTTCACCCTGCATGCAAACAGGCGATTTTCCAAAACTGTTATGCTGCAAAATGGTCAGAAAGTGGGAAAAGAAGCCGCCAGCAACTCAAATCTACCGGGATTAACAGCCAGATTGACCCGAACGGAGAGTGAAAAGTGGACCAGTGGTCAGATTGAGAAAAGAGGACCTCGGAGACAGTTTTAACGTAGACACAAAAATTCCAGACGTTTCTTGATAGTTTTTTGTCGTTTGGAACCTGGCCCCGAGACCTGGGTCCTCATAGATCGCTACATTTTAAATTGGGATGGCCAACCGGCACGGCAGAGCAAAATTGGACAAATTTGAGCCCATCAGACTACATAGAAGGAAACGGTAGCCCAGAAGGATAGTTTTCTATTTTTTTATATATTCTTTGAAGGAAAAAAATAGTCTCCAATACTGGGACCTGGCCAATTAGTCTGGATTGCTCCGGGATGGCCGCCAAGAAATTAGCCAAACTGCCGATCAACACTCAATTTTTGAAATTTGGCCACCAAAAACTGCATTTCACTCTGGAAAGCATATTTCTTTGTTCACCACGACTTCCACTGCTACGATGAAATATTTTTCTGAGTGTTCTGGGGGAATTTGCCCAAATTGGACAGATTTGACTTCCCCAACGGTCAGATTTACACTTTGCCACTCTTAATTTCAACATGATACAAAACGCCAACACGCTCACCTCCAACGTCGCCTACGTCGACTCCCAGGCGTACAAGGGGACGACAGGCCAGCCAGCGCAGCACGAGAGGTGCTGCAGCCACTGGAACCACTGGCAAGGGGGCGAAGGGCACCTACAAGGCGCCCTCTCCGGGTCAGCTGCCACAGGCTGCGACAGCAGCAGGTGCGCCAAGCTTCCAGATACCCAAGAAGAAGTCGACCCTGTCAGCTGATGCTCCTGAGTTTAACAGCGTGACTCCTCTGGCTCTGGACTCTGGAACCGCTTGTGTGACACCTTCCCTGGAGGAGGCTGTACCGGTACCTAAACCGCGCCCTAATCCGCCCCTGCGTCATGCAAGAGCGGCGTCACCAAGGGTGCTGACTGTTGACACCCCTGGTGCAGGGCGAAACATGAGGGCGACTCCCCAGCGGTATGTCAACTTGACCTCACCTTCCCCTGGCATCCTGCGATTGCCAGGAAGCCGCGACCTGAGCCCTCCAGCTCCGCGCCAGCGAAGCCCGCCTCGGACTCGAGACCGGACCCCGCCACCGCCGCGCGGCAGGAGCCCACCACGGACGCGCGACATGAGTCCTCCAGCTCCAAGACCGCGAAGTCCTTTGAACTCCTACAGGACTCCACACACTTGGTCTGGAGCTACGGTGATGACTTCCCCGCACGGCCAGCTGCCCACGCCATTCAGCGAGAACGCGCTTCAGGCTGAGTCCGCGGGAGCAGCCTCTGTGGGACAACCTCTACCGGCTGACCGACCACCTCGCGACCCGATCGCCGTGCGCGAAATGACCGAGGTCAAAATTGCAGCATGTGAGCAGGACATGCAGAATGAGGCGAATGAGCAGAAACCAGGACTTCGTCAATTTCCCTCCCGCTCTGATGTGGCCAACTGGCGAAAGCGCCAGCAGCCGGGTGAGAATCTCGCCTGGACTCCGCGCCCTAACCAAGGGGGTGTGGGGGCAGCGGGGAGGTCAGAAGACACGCACCAAAGCATTGCTGGCGAACTCATGGCACACTCAATGCATCCAACTCCCTCCTCAACAAGCAACGGGGAGGTGGGGGCAGCGGGGAGGACAGGTGGCTCCGGCTTGACAGGTGGCCCACGCCACATAAGCATAGCATGTTCTGGGCATTCGCTGACCTCACCGATTACCGATACCGTTACGGAACCTAAGGTGATCGGTGACTCTATGGCAAGGTTATCGGTGACTTTCGAGTCCGAGATAGACAACGAGGCAACTTCACTGACGCCCTCACTGACTCAGGCGACTACGGAGGCGGCTACGGTTACGGATATGCTCGAGTCCCTGTTGAACTGCGAGTCCAGACCTTTGACTACCTCGCTGACCTCAACTACTACGGATATGCCCGAGTCCCTGTTGAACCGCGAGTCCAGACCTTTGACTACCTCGCTGACCTCAACAACTACGGATATGCCCGAGTCCCTGTTGAACCGCGAGTCCAGACCTTTGACTACCTCGCTGACCTCAACAACTACGGAGCAGCCAGTCAGCTCAGTCAGTTACGCAGACCTCGCACTCAGGCGTAGCATTGGACTCGCAGCCTACCAGCCGCATCTTAACCGCAACCTACCAGTCATCGAACCCCCTTCTCAAGCAGATGTCCTCAGCAGAATTCCAGTCAGAAACTTACCCCTGAACTCAGACTCAGTGAACCAGCTTTCTCGCCGGGAGAGGCGCCATCAGAGATGGGAACAGAACCAGCAGCGCCTGGCAGAACAGCGCAGAGCACTCTTCTCTGACCCCGCCTCAGCCAGAACGCCCTCGGATGCCTCTGTCCCCGCACTGAACTCTCAGCATCAATCCCTAATGCAGAATCAGATGATGTTAGAGGTATCAGAGTACATGCAAAATCTGCATCAGCAAGTGCTCCAACACTATCCGCATCTGACTTCGGTTCTACCAGCAGTGGGCGCTCCACCTATGACGCCCTACCAGCACACCTTAGGATGGGCGAGCGGTTTACCAGGTGCACCGGCGCCAGCAGCTGGATCAGGTCCCTGGCTGGTACCAGCACCGGCTCAACCGGTTCCCGCACCGGCTCAACCGGCTCCGGCACCGGCTCAACCGGCTCCGGCACCGGCTCAACCGGATCCGGCACCGGCTCATCCGGCGCCGGCACCATTTCAGCCAGATCCACCGGCTACCGGCTCATCGCCTTCTGACTCCGCTGAGCCTGATCAACCGTCACCAGGAAACTCGCCCCCGCCTTCAGACAATGGTGAACCACGACACAGGCGTCTAGACGTGTTGCTATGGACTTTAGAAGGAGCCTCCTTCTGGTTGAGAAATCACCTGTCCTCTTCCTCCGCAGTTACTGTCAGCCACGGCGCTGAGGCACAATACTCTTGCCGACTGCCAACCATGCCTGGAAGCGCCAGTCACTTCATAACCGATAACAATCGGATTTGGATGACTATGCGGCACATCGGAGTGGACATCCAAGACCTGGCGCAGCATGGGTCAGTGCATACTCCTGTGCGCCTGACTGAGATTGAGGACAGTGACGCTTTCACTCTGGAAGTGGAGAAAACGCAAGTGGATGAAGCGCGGCGTTGCGCGGAAAGCCGTACTGGAACTCAGCAGAGACGCCTGCCCTTGTACTCATGGGTAACCATCGCGGAAAATGCCTTAGAGTCCGAGTTGACAGAATTTGACCCCCTGGGACTCCAAATTTGGGCAGCATTTTCATCTTCCGAGGCGTACTTGTTTAGAGGAATGGCAGCTGGCAACCAACCAACTCCCGCCACAGTACCGGCTAGACTGGGCGTCAACCGGTTTCCCTCTGGTGTTCCCAGCGCAGCAGAGTACAGATCGCCTGGAAATTCCTTGCCAGCGGCCCCGGGACTCCTGCCAGTAGACCAGCGCCTTTCTCAATTCCCAGGGCACCACGATCTTATGGGAGCAGCTTCCCCAAGTGATGTCTACCGAGAATCCAAGACAGTGGCTGATGTGCTCAAGCTGATCAGAGACATTCCTATGTACCCCTCCTCCGCTGACCTAATCACCACTGACGCAGATATTGCCGCGCTTCCACCTTTTTCTGAAGCGCTGGTCAATTTTCTGTCAATGGGCGTAGTCACCTTCGCCCTGGGTCGCATGAGTGCTTATCGCCTAGACCTGACCATGATCACCATGCCGGAAATCTTGAAGGAAGTGGCGCAACGCAAACTGCAACCGCGATCCCTGACTTTTCTCAAGCAAGGTGGTATGTTGAACTCGGAGGCCTGGAACCGGCGTTACGCCACTTTGGCGCCTTTCCTGGCCGACGTAGCCAGGAGCGTGCTGGATGACATCGCGCTGGTAGGACTGGCGGGGACCGTGATGCGCATGGCGCAGCGACGAGAAGAGACTGCGCGTTTGTTCGCCACTCGTCTGGTATCCTGGCACGAGGTAGTCCAGTTATTGGCAGACGCCATGCCCAACTGCCACGCCATCAGCCAGCAGCAGCTATTATATCAGTTCTGGTCTGGACTGCGACTGAAGCAAGCTGTGATGGATCGCCTTATTGAGGATCGGTTGGATCTGCAAAGTCCAGCGGATTGGGAAAGCAATCATCCCGGATCCACCGCGCTGCAGCATATCATCACTGTGGCCACCAAATTGGAGCGCAGTGAAGCTCTGACCGCAGCGCGAACCTCTCCTGTCTCTGCACCTGCGAACCGAAGTCCTGCCTGGAGGAATGGTCGCTCGTCCTCCAGACTTAACGCCGTGCAGGACGCTGGGGAGGAAGATGCTACTGACCTCGACCCCGCCGACCTCAGGGTGCAGCACGCCGTGCCGCCCAGCCCGGCGGGATTGACCAGGCCGCCACGCCGATGCTACGTCTGCAACTCTGACTCCCATTTATGGGCTAACTGTCCCGACGAGGCCAAGAAACGAGCATGGATTGCTGACGCCCCAGCTCGTTTGGCACGCCGCCGCGCTGCAAATGAATCTCATATCGCAGCGCTGGAGACAGAATGGGAGGATTTGGAAGATGAAGCGGAAGCGCTGGAGTATTTTCAGAACGAGGAATCGGCCGCAGCGTCCTCCTCGGGTCAGCAATCTGCGGAAGAGGAGGACTGAGTGTCTTCCTGCCGGCGGGACGCCGGCGACAGGGCGGTATGGGTAACCGCCCCTGGGCAAGGAGTACAGCCTTCGCCCACAACCGGGGGAATATCCAGAAAGAGCCTCCGCCACCCCCCAACCCTCTGGCCGCTCGAGGGTACGGATTCACCTGGTCTGCCGATCAGAGGCGACAACGCCATCTCGACAGAACCAGAACCCTACGGGATGAACCCTCGTTGACCAGTACCGCTGTTTACACAGCGAACCTTTCCACTGAGCGGGGCCGGCGAGAACATCACTTGGTGTCCCGGCGCCATCAGCGGTCGCCACGAAGGTCACCCACTTCGTCGCCTGAGCGCTCCAAGCCTCCCGTTATGTTCAGTGTAGATCGCTCCCTTGGAACTGGTGATCGCCGTCGGGCTCCACAACGCGAGCGTGGCGAAACGCCCCGCGTTGACCCAGCAGACCCTAACCCTGAGGCATCAGTACTGGCAGCACTGGATGAGGATGATGGTCAAGAAGAGGAGACCCAATGGACCTTCAACCCACTCAACACCCCCTGGCGGAACACTCCTCGACCGCGGGTACCGAGAAAAGCTCCGGTGGAGCGTATGCGAGCCTTGAGGCAGCGGATTCAGGATGTAACGCTACCCGCGGTTTCACACCCTCTGGACGACAGTGGGGAGGAAGGGGGTGGAACTTCAAAAACTGGCCCAGCTTCAGAACCCCCACCTTTTAAACTTCGACCTGAGGTGTTTCCTTCGACGTCTCGACCAGCAGCGTGTCCAGCCTTGGCAGAGAGGGCGTCAACCTCAAGCGCAGAGCGCACTACGAGTGCAGCGCGCAAGCGCACTGGAAAACCTCGCAGCAGAACTCCGAAGACTGTACGAGACCGACTGCAGCATGAGGCAGAGGTTACGAGGTTGGGAGATGAACCACCAGGACTTCGAGGAGAGTCACTGGCGGATCGCACGCGTGCTTGGAGAGAGATGACGCACCCCGAGCACATGGCCGCGGCAGCGCTGGTAAAGGAGAATGAGAAATGGAGAGATGCATGGGTACCAGAAGGGTGGCGCCGATATCGCCGCCGCTGGTACAGATGGCATGGGAAGGTCACCCCTGACCTAACGATAACCGAAGGAGCAGTTCAGCTATCTCTGGAGACCGAGTGCGGTACTATCCCAGGTTCTGGTGGAGATGTAGGAATTCCAGACGCCTGGTGCAGTCTATACCGGGTGCACCAATGGAACCAGCGAGAAAGGGAAGCTGCGGAGGAGGCTGCTCACCTGGCTCTACCCTCAACGGCAAGTGGTGATTCACTCTCCCTGGACTCAGCGGAACCATCAGATGCGAATCCAGCGACAACTCTGGATTTGACCTTATCTCCATCCAGTTCTCAGCCCGCAACTTCTGGGGACATTTCAGACCTCGAGGACTCCCAGCGGTCGCTCAATTTCACGCAGCAGTTGATGGAGCGACAGCTGGCCGCCGCCAGATCGGAGAACAATCCAAGTGTGCTGACAACGGTGACAGAAGGAGTGGAGCCGACTCCCCTGAAAACCATCCAGGAGGAAACCCACCTGGAACTGCTACTGACCATTCAGAAACAGCAACGCCATCGTCTGCGGCCGATCCTGGAAGGTAATGAAGCAGTGGCAGCACCAGCGAACGTCACCAACGCCCAGGCGGCACCGCGGGAAGAAGAAACCCCCTCGTTCACTCAAAACGTCAAAAGTCCGAACCAGAAGATAGCGCTGGGGAGGAAGAGGAGGAGAAGATTTCCATCCAACCTCTTCGCTCTTACCCTCTGGAAAGCCGCACGCAGAGCCGCGCCAGACGACGCGCTCAGGGACAAGAGCGACGCGCTAAGGAGCGGCAGCTACAAGCAGATCGCGACCTGGAAGGTGGATGGTACTTTGGTCCGGATCCTCGTTCGCAGCCTGCACCACCGCGCACAAGACCTATCCGGTCTAAGCAACGCGTACCTTTGCATCACCCAGTGCAAGCAGCCATCTGTGCACATCTGCGACGCGATGGTCAAGTAATGTGGAACCAGGACAGTCAGCTGACTGCGATTCGGGACAAAGAGGGAACGCTGCTATTGGTGTTCTGGGCCTTGCTGAAGTGACAGCGAGTGCGCGTGCTGGTGGATTCGGGTGCCTCGGATGAATTCATCTCCAGTGAGTGCGTCAAGAGATTGAACCTCACAGTTCGCGCTAATGGGATGCCGCCGAACGTTACCCTCGCGGATGGGTCAGTGCAGACCTCTGCGCAAGTCGCTTACGGCAAGCTGACCGCCGAGACTTCAGAGGGGACTTACTCCGAGGTCATCAAGATGCGAGTACTTCCTCTGGGCATCAAGGTGGACATTGTACTCGGAGGAAGGTGGTTGAGACACCTCTCGCCGGTCACGCTGGACTATGATGGGTGGGGATCAGTCAAGTTTCGCCAGCATGGCACATCCGTGCGGATACGGGGATGTTCGCCAGGGCGTAGCTCTACACGCAAAGGCGAGAGAACCGCGATGGCTCTGGAACCGATGGTAATGTTATCAGCGGCTCAAGCGACCAAGGAGATCAAAGCCTATCGGCGCAGATATGCGGGAATGGACAGTGCCGCGACACCCCACGACATCTTAGTGGCCTATGCGACACCTCTGGTAGGGACTTCGATGTTATCAGCGGTGGCCACCAGCGAGAATTTGGAGGACCCTTCAATCTCCCCGAGTGGAGAAAGAAGTTTCAGAAGCTGATCGAGTCCTTTTCACCTCGAGTAATTCGCGAAGCGCTGCCCAACTTTGACGCCCTGCGAAAAGATGAAGTGGCCCACGTGAGACTGCAAGAGGGATGGAATGGCATCGCGCCCGCTAAGAGCCCCTACAAGATGTCCATGGTGGAGCTGACTCAATTGCGAGAACGCCTGGATGAACTCCTGAGCAAGGGCTACATCAGACCTTCCTCAAGTCCGTTCGCTGCACCAGTGCTGATGGTTCCCAAGCCTGGGAAACCTGAAGTACTCAGAATGGTCTGCGACTTCCGAGCCATCAACAGCCTGACCGTCAAGGACAAATATCCACTTCCCGACATTCAGCAGTTGTTCGACTCCATGCATGGGGCCAAGTACTTCTCCTCCTTCGATGCGGTCGATGGGTTCTGGCAGATGGCTATGGCGTCTGAGGATGTGGAAAAGACTGCGTTCACTTCTCCCTATGGCTCGTATGAGTGGTTGGTGATGCCCATGGGGTTGACCAACAGTCCTTCCTGCTATCAGAGACGCGTGCAGCGCGCTCTGGGACATCTTCCTTTTGTAAGAATATTCCTGGACGATTGTATCCTCTTCAGCAACACCTTGGAGGAGCATCTTTCCCATCTCCAGCAATTTCTCGAAGTCTGTGAGAACCAGGGTATCTACCTCAAAGAGTCTAAGTGTCAACTATTGCAGACCCAGATACGCTTTCTGGGGCACGTGATCTCACAGGAAGGAAGTCAACCTCAACATGACAAGCTGGCCGCCATCAGGGACTGGCCCGCTCTGGAAAACGCCACGCATGTGCGCCAATTTTTGGGGTTGGCTGGGTACTACCGGCGGTACATGCTGGGCTTCTCTGAAGTAGCACAACCCTTGACTCAGCTCACCAAAGGGGATGTCGCTTGGCTATGGGGACCCATGCAGCGTTGGGCCTTCGAGGAGATTAAGAAGGCGCTATGTTCTTCACCCACTCTGGCGCTACCCGATATGAAAGCGGCGGCCGAAGGACGGCATCCTTTCGTGGTACAAACTGACGCAAGTGGAGTGGCACTAGGAGGAGTACTGATGCAAGACGTAGGAAATGGATTGCAACCTATCGCCTTTGAGAGCAGACAGTTTAATGGAGCCGAGCAGAACTACCATGCCGGCGAAAGAGAACTCTGCGCTCTCCATCACTGCACTACGCAAACTTGGCGACACTACCTCATCTGGACCGAGTTCCAATTGCAGGGTGACCACAAGCCCCTAGTCTGGTTAATGGCACCCGGACAACCTCTCAGCCGACGCCAAGCCCGATGGTACATGGATCTAGTGGAGGTAGGGGTACCCGAGATGGAGTACATCCCTGGGGCGCTACTCTGGGTTCCAGACGCTCTGTCCAGGCGACCCGACTACAAGGAAATTTCCGCGAGAGAAGGACTGGTAGAAGCTGGCTTTGTGCATCCGGTTACTGGGAAACCGCAGCGACCTCCCTCGGCCGCAGACACTGCCAGCAAGTTTCGACCTGCAGCTGGTAAAGAGTCCCGCCAAGGACGCGCGCCCCTGGGAGGGGTAGATCCCAACAAGTTGAAGGAGCGCAAGTCCAACAGCGCCAAGACCAAAGATCCTGAACCAGTCCTCGCGTACAGTGGGACTCTCACCTGGATGGACTCCCCTCAACTCTGGATGGACGCCTTACATACCCTGCAGCTGGCCGAAACTGGGTACGAGAAAACAACCCTGGCAGTTCAGACGCGCTCTGGCAAACTGACAGCATCCTCGCCCC